>NDXB01008089.1:61361-73394 GCA_002631895.1 Agapornis roseicollis
TTTTTTTTTTTTTTTCTTTTTGTCTTCAGGTGTGATATCTTACACAGAATACTTATTCCTCTTATGTATTTTAACAAGTAAGTGTTTTTGGAAGTGGAAAAAAAAAAAAGAAAAAAACACAAAACCAAAATTAAAACATAAACATAAAACATAAATTAAAATTTACAAGTTCTGCATGGGTTGTATGTTATAATACCCTTTCCTTTCCCCTCTCCTGCATGTCATGTGTCTCTGTGTCCATTTGATCCTCTCCTGTCCTACTGGAATCTTGTGTCACATTTTATTTAAGTGCTTTTTTATCTAGAACACCTTTTACTGAGGTGAACACGCCTTTACTGATGAGAAAGTTGAGCCATACACTTCAGCTAAGCTCGAGTTAAGAGCTTAAATTTATTTTCTTCTTTGAAATTTCTATAGAAATTCCAGCTGAAGTTCATAAAGGATACTTAGTAAATGAAGAAGAGAAAGATACACATTATTGCAGGGTTCTTTCATCTATTAGTCCATAATGGGTGACATCAGTGAGTTGATGATAAAATACAAAGTCTGTCAAACTGAAGTAAATGTTTATTTATGTTAGAAAACACTTATACCACTCATAAAACCAAAGTACAGTAATTTAGAGTAAACTAAGCCTGATACAGACTATGTTTTGATTTTTAAAGAGTTGTTTTTTGGGAATCAGCAAAGTGTTTCACTTCTAGTCTGTTTGTATGTAATTAAAACACTTTTATAGAATTCGTTAGTTTTTCTCTCCAGACATGATCTGGATTCGTACCATGAATCAGAGCAAGAACTTGACCCTGAACCCTTACAATCTTAACTGTTGGATCGATGGATATTCTTCCATAGTTTCCTTGTTATCTTTACTGACATGTGGGCATTATTCATCCATACTGCAAATCATTGAATATCACCAAAATATTGCCTAAAGCCTCATAGTTAGCCTTTAAAATCCTCATATTCCAGAAATAATTCAAAATTAGAGTCTAGATTTGAATTTCAGGAACTCTAGGCATGTAAACAAGAGAATTCTGAGTCTTTTTCAACACATCATTTGTTTGACCAGAAGTTGCATATTGTACCTTTTCTTGCAAAACTTTTAAAAGTGTCTTTTAGAATGCTGTGTTTTCACAGGGACTTTTTTTTTCTACACATATATGTTCTGCAACATAAAATGGACTCCAGTTGTGAACTAACGCTCTTAACTCCCCAACCAGCCAGTACTGTGTGATAGTTTTTAAATATTTCATGTTCTATTTCTACTGTCTGTTTCTCCTAATCTAGGAATTTGTGAGCATGCCTTCTGTTTTCATAGCATGGATAATACTGTTTTACAGATGTTATTATTTTACTATGCACACAAATGTATTAATTCAAATTAGTTGAAGATATGGCTGTTATAAACAGACACCAAATAATATTTTTTGAGTTTTATATTTGATTTCTTTCCAAGCAAATAATTTAATAGGGAATTTTTTTTGTCAGAGCCACATGCAGGTTTTAGAATTGCTTTCAACATGTTTGATACTGATGGCAATGAGATGGTGGACAAAAAGGAATTCTTAGTGGTACGTATATTTTCAGTCTTTGAATATTTTTATCTACTTTTGAAATTAATTTTTTTTGTCTGTCTTCAGTAATCATGAGAAAATGATCTGCTCACTGAATGTAGTTGTTTGTGCCTTATTTAATGTAATGGCAAAGCTAAATTGTAAACAATAGCTCCTTATCACAGTGCACAGGTGAGTTGCATATGATTTCTGAAGCTTAATTCCAGGTTTTATTCTGGGTCTTTTTAATTGCTACTGCATTCACAGGTAATTAGCCTGTTAAAGTAATATTGTTGTATCAGTGGTCAGCAGAATAATTTAATTACCATAATGTGGAGGGACTTGCAAAAGAATCCTTTCCTGGGAGACCACTTCACTTTGTCATTCATTTTGCTTATAAGCCCAGGTGACTTGAAAATATTGACTGACTTAATGTGGTGCTGTCTTCTGTTTTGGACAAGATTTTTAATGAAATAGAACATACTGTGTATATATATATATTCAGCCCATGAAATCCATATGCTGAAGCAGTTTGTTAAGCTGGGGTTCATTGGTTTCTTTCTAAGGAGAAAATTCCTAATAGCAAAATTGATTTTGGGCTGAATAATCTTCATGTGCATAGGAACAGTTGGCAGGACATCTAGAATTTGGCAGTAGTTTCATTACACCCATGGTTTTGTTAATTACAAATCTGAATTTCAGTATTTTTCAAACTAGAGCTTTACTCAGTTTATTGCTTGGAAAAAGCAGTTCTGTAAATTTTTCTTGCTAGTTATTTAATCAGAGAGTTTATTTTTCTTCTGGTTAGAAATCTAAACAGGCCTGAAAGGCCCATAGTTTGAAAGAAAAATTAGCTTACTTCCTGTCATTGAGATTTGTGCATTAAGAATAATTCGTCACTTCACACCAAATCTTCAAAAAATCTTAAATGACCCGCTATGATTTGATTTTTGTCATGATGAATCTGATAATTGCATCTTAAAATTCTAATACTTCATCATTTTCATTTATCTACTAACTACAGAAGAATCATATTTGCACTGACAAGTATAAAATTAAAAAGCCTTGGAACAAGAGGGCTATTTCAGGTTTATGTTAATGTATTTTATTTTCTGACTAAAAAAAGAAAAAGGGAGAATAGTTACTGCTATTCGAAATTAATGTCACTGATGAAATAAAAAAATTGGTAATTTTTTTAAAAATCATGAAATGCCGTAGATTACCCACTCAGCACTGGGGCTTCTGATTTTACGACACCTACATGGTTTCACATTAACAAACTCTACAATGCAGTATAAATCAGAGTTTCCTAAATTGGTAATATCCATATGCAGCAGATGTCTGGGATTAGTCAGTTATGGCAAAAACATAGTTTTTGACATTTTAAAAATTATCATTTATGATTTTGTCATTAGTGGTTTAGAGAAGCTTTCTGAAGACTGCATAAGGCCTTTATTTTCTATTGAACAAGTACAGGTGATTGATAGAATAAAAATATTTATAAGAATTTAATCAGATGTTTGTAAAAAGTGTATTTGCAGAAGACATCAGTTCTTCATACTTTTTTTTTGTGTGTGTAGTTGTGTTTTTGAATAAATACAGTAAAACATATGGAAAAAAGCCCACTACCTTTCTGAAGAACAAGATAATGGAGCAAAACATAAAGATGAAACTGACACATGAAATGCATTTCAGTTTCAGACCATGGTTTATCTAAAATGAAGATGTTCTAATTTCTTGTGTGCTGTTTCTTAATTGTTTTCAAGTCAAGTTACAAGGTTTGATTCATGTAAGCTATGCTAACATAAAGAAAAGGAAAACAAACTGAACTTCCCTCAGTTCTCCTTTTCACGAAAGTGAGATCTGATATCCTGCAAATTGTGGCATGCTGATCAGTTTTTGTATTCCATTATTAAGTGTGCACGTCTTTCTAATTGTTAGTTCCTAACAACCATCTCTTCCAGTTGAGGGGAAAAAGCCAGCAAACATCGGATTAATTGGCTAAGGAAAAAATAGAGGAAGAAGGAAAAAAAAAAAGGGCTTTCATGATTCAGTAAAATGGAATGTGATGGACTGGACTGGCAATGTTTTTCCTTTTTTTTTTTTCTTTTTTTTTCTTTTTTATTTTAGAAACAGCTTCCATTACAATAGCTTAATGGGAAGAAATTGAAGCAGGAGGATTTGTCTTTCAGAAGCTGATGCTGAAAATCAAATAAGTATATAAGGCAGGAAGCAAGAACACCATTTAACTGTGGATATTTCATCTTCCTTTCTAATTATGCTTCTGTAGTCCTCTTTACATCTCGATTTTTATTTGTTCTCTGCCATGGTTCCTGATAAAAACTTCTTTTTAATATTCTTTTTCTTCACCAATCTTGGTGGGTAGAAGAAAACAGAATTTTCAAACATTAGATACACTGTTTTCCACCTATTATTGTATTTAACAGATTTGTATAAATGAAACCTGATCCTAAATGCTTGATTACCATGTCAGTGACCCTTCACAAATTACATCAAAAGCTGTAAGTCAAAATGTTAGATCTAAAGGGAGAAAGACTAAAATAAGTAGGTAGATAGATAATATCTGTGTAAATAAAAGTTAATATGAAAATAAAAGTTGATTCAGTGATGCTGCAACTGTGATAGACCTGGCCCCAGAACATGCATTTGGCATCTCTACTTTTCCTGCATGTGCATGATCTCCTGTGCGCCTGGTGGCAGGACACTCTTTAAGTGTTGCCATTTGAGTTATATCGAACGTTTGAGGTATACTTCTCCATTGATTACAGTCATAGAATTGGAAGTATAGCTAATACTATTTAGTTTTGCAAATGAAGAGACTCTGAAGATACTGGTGTAGGTATCAATCACATGCAATTCTTGAAGAGTATTTGTAGTGAAGAGTTGAAAAACAGTTTTTCTGATAGCAGCTTTAGTGGTCTTGTAAACTAATTCCATGATGTTTGTTCTTTCTTCTTTGATTATGTCATAGGGTGGAGGTCAGGGAACAGAAGGATTGTGTTACCTTGTTACAGGAGATCTTGGCTTTGCTGCTTTCAGCAGTCAATTTCATTATCCTCTTTCAAACAATGTTCCTATGAAAGTACTCTTAGATCCTTTTTGCATTCACTTTTCTACTCACTGGTATTCTATAGCACTTCTTCTGAACAAAAGATCCATTTCCAGAAGTTTAGCAAGTGCTTTAATGATGAATGCAACAGCAACAGAATCCTACTCCCTTTGCCTCTGTTGCAGGGGAAATACATCCAAGGATGCACTGACTTTTTCTGATCTTTTTTGGTTTTTCAATTGCTGCCACTCTTCTCTCCTACTTGATGGCTTGTCACTTCACTTTTCACAAGGTATTTTCTTTCTACTTCTCTCTCTTCATTTGCTTTTCTTTTTTTCCACAGTTTAGTGTTGCAAGCAGTGTAATACTCTAGGCCATCCACCTAAATGTCGTATTGTGACTCTTGTCAGCATAAGTTATGGCAATTCGTGACTGCAGGTTTGCAAAAAAATGGGAAAAAACATAACAAGGTCTATAAATCGATCCCATATTCAAAAACATATACACACAATATTCTGCTCTGTTCTGGAAAGAGACAGTTCCAGAACACAGGAGTCAATTTTGGAAATTCATAATACGTTATTTATAAATTCATTTGCTATTTAATCACTAAACACTGTTCATTTATTTCAGTGGTGTTACACCCCTGCAGTAGACCTTGCTGAACCCTTTGAGTAATCTGCCTTCCCTGTAATGCAGTATTCTGAAATTCAGTTTGATAAATTTGCTTGTAGAATTTATCACACACACTCTATATTTCACATTCTGATCCCTGAGGAGCTCTGTGTCCATGTCACTACAGTGTCAGGTTTTTATCAGACTTCTGGTAGGTAAAATCAGATCTTTGGAACAACTGCCACAATTGTGTCCGTATGCCATGATGTTTGGTTCTGAAAATACCATATTCTAGATAGAAGGATTTTTTTTAGCCACAGCATTTATTCTTTTTCCATTCCACTTTCAGATTACCAAATGCTGCAAGTGGCAGTATGATATTTTCATGTGCAGGTTTTGAAAGCTGAAGTTTGTTGGTAGAGATAGATGGCATCATATATACTTAATACTGATCTCTCTTGCAGTGAAAAGTAAATATTGTAACACTTTTTTTCTAATTGTTTGGGAATATTTGCAAGCATTACTATAAATAAAAATAGCTAAATAAAACATACTTGAAAGAACAGACCAGTGCTTGGAAGACTTTATAATTTCCTAAAATAAGTATGCTCAAGAATCTGATACGTTTTAGATCTGATATTTGAGGTTTTCTCAGAAGTCATGTTTAAAGCTCTTAAAGTAGAGAAAGTTGTGAAAGGGGTATTTTACAAGACCTGAAGGTATTCTTTGAACAGACTTGAAAAAAAAGGGTACTTGATAAATTATTTTTGAGTAGTAGTTTGTTGCTGTTGAAAGGGAATGTTTCACCCCACCAGGTGTTTCTGCTCCTCCCTTGTGCCAGCAGGAGTAAGAACTGATCTGGCTGGAAACTAGCAATATGAAAAAAAGATTGATCCATCTGACTACATAGCCACACAGACACTGATTCGTAGCTGACAAGAAAAGATGTGCCTAGAGGTGGTAAAAAAGACTGGAACTTCCCCTTTTAGTATAGGCTTGATTAGCTAAAATGTAAAGCTAAATAGGATATTCTTAGTATTGTGCTCCCAAATAGAATTATTATACCTTGTGGAGAGAACATTTTCTTTTGCATTTCTGTGTAACGGTTAAGGTCACAGGAGGAACACGAAGGCATTAATATGAACAATGAAGCACCACTGAAACAGTGATATTTTAATTACAGTTTGTAATGTTCCTCACAATCAATTATTGTTATGCACACGAAATAGCCAAAAGAACTGAGTAAGAACAAAATTATTTGTTTTTTAGCTACAAGAAATTTTCAGGAAAAAAAATGAGAAGAGAGAAAGAAAAGGAGATGAAGAAAAACGTGCAATGCTGGTAAGTAAAATTAGAATAGTAATAGATGGTGGCTGCTTTTCTGGATTTTTTTTTAATTGATATAGGATGAAATTGTGTATTTCATTAATCACTTTTTTCAAACAGTAAATTCATATCATTAAAATAATAGGCATAATTTTATATATAGAAAAAAAGCAATATTTAGCCAAACTGCAGTTATTTGAAAAATTCGTATTTGAGTGGTCTATAAAAAGGAAAAATTAGTGTTATAATAGTGTATTACATATTATGACAGCAGCATTGATTCCATTTGGAGTCTATAAATTTAGGGAAAAGTGAATAGTAATGACCCAGTGTTATTGTCTATGAGAGTGAGAGATCTCAGTGCCAAGACCAGATTTTACTCCTGCTCATAACTAACTGAAGCTGTTCATACAGGCATACTGATCCCGGTGCTAAAATAGCTGATGAAATATTGCAAGTGAACTTAGATTTTATATTCAGATTTACTTTTTTTTTCACTAAATACTGATTATGACCAATAAAAAACGTTTTTAGTGAAATATTGGATACTCATGTAATGGCAAATTTGCAGTTTTTATGTGCACAAGAAAGGTAAGTCAGACAAGTCTGTGGTGGTCTGTCTGAAGGATGGCAGCAGTAGCAGGAACTTATTTTACTGTTGGACAGGTAAAATCAGGGACAAGTCCCTGTCAAGCTCACAGCAGAATAAAACATGTTCATTTGCAATTTGCATATGTATGGCAAAAATTCTCTATCAAAAGAAAGTTTTTGTCATACATGCAAAGCTTCTCATAGTGCCCATTATCTGAAACCATAGGTGATTGATCTCAGGTCTTTCTCCTGAAACCATAGGAAGTTTGCATGTCAGGAATTAACTACTTTTCAGACCTTCCCTGAGCATAAAAAGGGATCTTTTCTTCTCACTCAGAGAGACCTGTCCTTCTCAGTTTTTCAAAACTGTAGGTCAGCTGTTGAGTCTTTCACAGACTTTATTCTGAGCAAAGGAAACTTACACCTAAAGGAAGAGCTTTAGGTGAAAGTAAGGATTGTAAAATGGAACCTTTCTCCTGAAAGTAATCTCTGCAACTCTGTACTTCTCTTTTGAAATTCTGAAGAATAAGATTAAAGATGAACCATTTTTTCTTCACTGTAATTTTAAAAACAAACAAACGAATCTAGTAATATATAAAGTTATGCTTGTCTTAACCTATTCTGTTGTCTTTTTTTTTTTTTTTTTTTTTTTTTTTTCTCCCCTCTTCTTTTGGCGTCATTCTGACATGTGATACTTGGTTTGGCCCATGCTTGCTGTATGTCAGCGTCTTCAGCTGTATGGATATCATACTTCTACTAACAGTGTATGTACTCTAATTATTTTCAATGTATGCAATCTTCACCAGTGAGGTGAAATAGTCTGCTATAAGAAAATTAACTGTGTCTTTTTCATCAAGTAAATTACTTCTGCTAATCAGTAAAGATGTGATGGATCTTTACTTGCATAAAAGATAGTGCATGCTTGTTGCATGCATTCTGAAACAGGCAGGCGTACCTGCAGGAAAGCTTGCTCTATTTACATAAAATGAAGGAAACGTTATTTTGAAGGGAAAGGACAAAATATGTCTTAAGAAATCATTGACTTGTTTTTAACTAATGTGTGTAATTTAAGTTGCTCTGTGTGAGTCATTTGATCCAGTTCTCTCTTGTCTCCTTGTGTATAATGTGAAATGATAATTAGTTAAATGAATCCTTCACCTCTTAGTTCCTCTCCCTGCCATAAAAGAAACTAGAAGAGAGCTTTTGTATTTTTGTGCTTCACTTGGAAAACAAATAAGAACTTTCAGTGCTGAATTAGAATAGGATTTACAGAAAATGGTCCCTGTATTACACAGGTGATGGTAAACTTAACTTTCAGTCAGTTTTGAGGAGTGGGAGAGAGAATCACCAAGAGAGATATCCTCTGGGTTTTTTAATGTCTTCATCATGATCTGATTAATTTTTGGATCACAGCAGAAGTCAAACTGTTGTAAAAAAAAAAAAAAAGATTATATTTGAAGTGAGGGGAGAGAAGCTGTGAGAACTTGACAACTAGTGAAATTCCAATTTTAAAGTCTGTTTCTTTATATAAGTATTCACAGGAATGCACAGATTTATTTCCTGTGAAGTTAAATCATAGAATTTGGGCAGTATGCAGGAAGGAAGTCTGTTGAATGAAAAGGTGCAGTGACATTATGTAGATGCTGCAGTGTTGTGAGAATAATGTAAGGAATGTAAGGCCTTATGAGTCAATGGATTGTAGATCAGGCTTTACTGCAGTGGAAGATGCTGTAGAGTGGTTGCCATATTCCTGTGCTGCCTCCTGTTTTAAAATGAAACCAAACTAGTTAGGCTTTCCTACTCATACAATAATTTTAAGCTTTAGTAAACAGTCTCCTTCTAGACTCTAGCCATATCCAAACTCATTGTCAAGATGATGCCCAGGTGTGCACTGTGCTTTTCTGCCCTCCTGCAAACTGAATAGAGATCACCATGTAAAGGAGAGTCAGATGTATAGGAAATCACAGTATCTGACAAATCCCCCAGTCCAGAAAATTGATTATTTTGGGTTTCTACTTCTCTTACTGAAACAAGAAGTGTAGCAACTTTTTCAGTTTGCCTCCTTGTTCTGGGGAGTTGAGGATACTCAAAGCCAAGGAGATGCAGCCCTAAAACATTTGGGATAGTCCAGAGTGTTGAGCCCTCCTGCTCACTTAATCCTTCAAAACAATTCTAATTTTTTGAGAAGCGTCAGGGTCTAGTCTATAAGCCATAGAGTGCATACAGTGACATTTTAAACGGGTTAAATATGTCTGTATTTTTATTTGAATAGGTTAATTCTTTCAAGTCATGTTCTGGGGCATATTGCGGCTGTGTGTTGAGGCTGCTTCAGCATGTATTGCATGAGTATTTTCTCTAGCCAAATGCTAGCTAGAACATGATAATTATGATGACTTGCATGTAAGGTAAATAAAATGTGCACACCTACAAGTATTAATTCCATTGGATAAAGTAAATCTCCAGTAAAAGAACCAATTCAGTGAACACTTAAAATAGATAATTATAGAATTGTGTGCAGAAAAGAATGAGGTTTTGCTTATTCACATGAACCAATAAAACATCAAAGTGTAAGAGGGAAACTGCTAAGGACTTAACCCTGTACACACTGAAGTAAACAAATTGTATGAGTTTAGCAGTTTAGGACTGAATGGAGTTATATATGAGAATACTGCGGCCATGATGTAGGAGCTGTTACTCCATAATAAGAGAAAGATATGTAAAACCAGATTTTTTCAGAAAGGAAACAAACTTATACAGTAAGCATGGGTATAATTTGTGGTAGTTCATCATGTTTCTTTGATAACAATTTACAGAAAGATGAATTGAATTGGTTAATGGAGGAAGAACATAATAGAACTGGTAGGACCAGTACATAAAATATTGATGTAATGTAGAATACATAGAGACAATAAACCTAAAAGTCTGTACAGTATTCTCTATGATAACAGTGTGGGTTTATACATCACACAGCAACATAAATCTTCTAAGAGAGCAATGTGTGCCAAGTCAAAAAAAAAATAATTTTTATTTGTAGTTAGAAGATTAAACTCATTCTGTCTTTGTTTTGCTTGCCCAGATGGATGTGAGTGTGGAGCCCTGAAAGTAGGAGACCTATAGTTTAGATTACCTTGTGGAGGGAAAGGAGAACATTCAGTTGCAATAACCCTAACCAAGTTCAAATAGCCTTCTACTGCCTTTAGGGTCATGTTCCCTAGGTTCAGGGTGGGAGGAGGAACATGTTGCATAGTCTGCCAAGACTTAATTGCAAGATAAAGGAAAGGTCTGTTTTAATAAGGGAGGATTTTTCAGGCTTCCAAAAATTAAACATTTCAGAGCAAAATGTAAGTGTATTTTACTTGGAGAGATTAGTCACTTGTTTTCTATTTAAAGTAGATAAGTTTGATCATCAGATGTGCATACTGTTTTCTGCATACGTATGTTTCAGTTGAAGTTGTATTTACAAGACCTGTTTATTCCATTTCTTGATTGGTGCAAGTATGTCCTGATTATCGGATGAAGGCAATTTTAGATAGCTAGCTGTATTGTAATATTTATATTTTGAACAATGAGGAATTTTGTAATTATATAAAATAATGGTTTTTGGGGGCAACACGGAATTGTTTAAAAAAAACAACAGAAAAATACTGAATTTAAATGGATGTTTTCTCTAATTTTGTTCAGGAAAGTGGAGTCTGGTGATACTTTTTGCACAGCCAGGTTATGAGTAATAAGCAAATAGCTGTAACAGACCAGTGTTCTTTTAATTTATAAATTGTCATTTAACTGGATAGAAATTTCTCTGTGTAGAAGCAAAGGAAGCAGGCCATGCTATAGAAGATCAGTTGGGAAAAGTTTTGAATTCTGTAAATGGTTGTTTTATTGTTTGTTGGTTTTCAAACAATTGTGCTTCTTGAAACTTCTGCAGGTCCTTAAATCAGAAGGGGAGGACCTTGTTCCCAGAAGCTATTGGGATACTTTGAGACGTAGCACAAGCCAAGCACTCTTTTCGGACCTTGCGGAGGTATAAGCCAACCTCTGTCTCTGGTCCATAAACACACTGCTATTTTATTTATTTATGTTCTCATTATTTTCCTATTTTATGCACTTTGTTTCTTCTCTTCCTTTTAATTATTTAAAAAACAAAAACAAAACCAAACCATCACTGAAAGTTCTAAGATGAAATAAATTTGGTTCCATGGAGTGGGAATAACAGAAAGTTGTCATTTCCAAGTAAAAGCCAAGTTACCTTTTGAAAAACTTGGAAGATCAAATCCTCTTCAGTCCTTACTGTATGAAGCATTTGCTAACATTAGCAGTGACGATATTTCACAGTTAGAGAAGTAATTCAGGAAAACAGTCATTTGGGCTTGGTCCAGTGATATGACAACTTTAATGAGAGTTGAAGCCCTCTAAGCTTTTAATTTTTTTAGGTCCTTAATGTGCTTATCTTCACAAAAACAGTATCACACAAAGATTGCTTTAATTGTGGGATCAAACCAGGAATGTTATAAGTTATATTAGTTATCTTTTTTAATATCATGCTATTGTTATGGAGGACTAGCAATATCACTGAGCTGTCAAATAAATTTCCATAGTGCTTTGAATTCTAATAAGATTCTTGTTTCATGAGTCTGCTTTCAGGTAATTGAGACATTGATTTGTATTGATCATTTAAGTGGGTCAGAAAAATAGATCATTTAGGCTTTACTATGCCCATACAGTTAGGGTGCTTGCTCTGCTGGTTGTGGCATTAAAGGGCATACAGCAGCTCCCCATGAACTCTGATCTCAAGTCCCATGCTTCATAAGCAGGATCATAATGACAAAGGAACTGAAACAGACCTCCAGGATCTCTTTTTTTTTTTTTTTTTTTGCCTCA
>NDXB01008090.1:0-29501 GCA_002631895.1 Agapornis roseicollis
AAGAAAGAAAGAAAGAAAGAAAGAAAGAAAGAAAGAAAGAAAGAAAGAAAAAAAGAAAGAAAGGAAAGAAAGAGAAAGAAGAAAAAAAGAGAGAAAGAAGGAAAGAAAGGAGGAAAAAAGAGAGAAAGGAAGGAAGAAATTTAAAATAAACTATATGAAATGTCTACCCCAAATTATATCAAACTGCCTTCAGCACGTTTGAAGTTTGGTAATAATTATAACCATTGCTGTTCTGCAGTTTAGATCATCACGAAAGAAACCTTCACAACAATTGTTTTTTGATCAAATAAAGGGCATGGGATTGGTGACATGTTTTTCTCTATGGAATAATGGTTTTCCAAAATTATTTTCTTTTGCATTATATCCCCAAAGAAGCAGCCGAGAAGGAGAGCGCTGAAAAAACAAGCCTCAAAATAACAAGAGATTGTTTAAACTTGTTTAAACTTCTCTTAGTTGCTTTTCATTTTCAAGAAAAGCTGAATAAACAGCGTTGGTCCCGCCTGACAGCGCAGAAAGCAGGTCTGCAATGAAAGAGGCATGCAGAGGGAAAAGAGGAGGCTTTTTTTCTTCCCTTTTCGAGTACCTAACTTTCTTCTTTTCAAAAATGAACTGCGTGCAGCAGAGGGAACACTTTATTTACCGTGTACAGAAGAAAAAAGTCAAATTTAAAATTAACCTCGAGTCGTGCTGGGAATAGATCGGACCAAATGTTGGGGGAATTCCTTTATTCCCCCTTCTGATATTTTTGTCTAATTCCACTGTATAACCATTACCCCTTGTACTGTCAAGGAAGGGAATGGTCCCTTTTGGTGACAATCCCTGATGAAATGATTTTCTTTAAAAAGAAGAAGAGAAAGATGGACTAAGGAACTTGGGGCAACAAAGCTTTACAAGCAGAGAAGAAAGACTCGGGTAAAATACGACACATTTATCTATCAATTGCTAGACAAGACAAAGAAGGCTTAACAACAGTTTGAAAAGAGTGGCCTGTGAATGGTTACTATTCAATTTGTATTTTATTCCCCGCTGGTCATGGAATTGAGATCAGAAGAAAAAGTGAAAACACATGGCTGAGGTCAGTAGGATCAGAGAACCACCACATACAGCAAAGGGAAGGAAAAGCAATGGGAACTTGTGTGAAGAAATGGATTATATAAACAGAGCTTACCATCGCCTGCACCCCATTATCCTATAATTTACACTGCATGGGAGCATAGAAATATATTAAACTAGTGATAGGTTTCACCGTTGCTTTATGCCAATCAATTCCATTATATACTTTCAGACATGTTTAGAATTCTTGGACTAATGTGTTTATTTTAAATATCACAGGGAAATTATGACATCACCGGCAAATAATGCTGGGGAAGTTTGCCGTCCTTTTGAAGTCCTCTGCAGTGAAACATGATTTTAATTACATAATCACTTTGAAACCGTAATTATATAATAAACGAGGGGGATTAAGCGGGAAGTATACAGTACATTAAAAATTGCTTAGGTCCTGGAAAAACAAACCGAACACACAATGAGAAATGCTCAGTCATGGGGAGCAATTGACAAATCCAGGCTATCGCATTTATTTGCGCTTCGTCCGGGGCAACAAAATCATGTCCCCTACGACAGCGGCGACTTCCCGGCTCACAGAAAACAAACCCAAGGCCGGTCTCACAAGCTGTGTCCGCAGGCTCCGCTGCTGGCTTTGCCGAGCAGCGATGAGCGAGCCGTCACCTGGGAGGCGGCCGCCGCGGCCCCATCATCCATCTTCCGCCGCACAAAAGACCGAAGCAGGGACAAATCTGTTTTTAGAATGGGAATTAGCAGCCCTCCCCTCCCCTCGGCGGGCTCCTCCGCCCCCCTCACCGCAGCGCCGGCCGGCAGCGCTACCCGGGGCTTTCCGCCGAGCCTCTCCGGCTGTCCACAGGGAATTCAGTTTGCGCCCGCGGGCTGGGAGCGGAGTCCTATAGCGCCGGCCTAGCACCAGACCCCCGGGCCTGGGGAGGGACTCGGAGCCCCCCTGGTCCCGCCGATCCACCGGGGGCTGCGGAGCCCCTCTCCGCTTTCCTCTGGAGAGACGGAAGAGAGGAAGTTTTGTTTCACTTTTCAGTTTTATTTTTGCTTTTTGGGTGTTTTTAAGTTGTTGGATTTGGCGTGCGTTTGTTTGTTTAGGTTGGAATGGGTTTATATACTTTTGTTGTTGGCTTGTTGTTGGTTGTGTTTTTTGAAAGCACTAGACCGGAGTGCAGCAGGGTCTCAGAGACCTTCTCTGTCCCTCGTCCCCTCTCTCCCCGCCCCGAGGTTGCCATCTCCTTTGCACTGCCACCGGCGGCCCCTGCTTCCCGCAGGCTCGGTAGCCCGTTCTGCCGACCTTCCTCTGCCACCCCCGCACCGAGCCGGGCACCGGTGCTGACGGGGAGGGAGGTCTGGCCTCGGGGACTCCATCGAGAGAACAAGATGCCCCGATAGGAGGAAAGGACTGAGCCTTCACATCGAGTGCTCATGCAGTGCCCTGGGAGCCGGGGATAGATCCCCTGAGCAGCATGAAATTCAGGCCCAGCTAATCCAGCACAATTGTCTCAGCTTGCACAGACATGTCTGAGCCACACAAGGGTGGTGCTTCCCACCTAATTTCCAGTGGTTTACTGGTTGGATCTCTGGGCACATTAATCTCAGCTCTTGCCACACTACCAGTGAGCTGCTCTTGCCATTTACCCAATGGATTGCTTTCATGGGGGACAGGCCTGGTCTTTGGATCTGCACTGTGTATTTCCTTCCCACTGAGGCACCTCATTTTCTAGGAGGTGGAGGGGAAACTTACCAACATTAGTGCCCTGTAGGAAAGTCTTAACTGCTCCTCATGGCTGGTGCAGAACAGGAGAGCTGTAGAATCATAGAATCATAGAATAGTTAGGGTTGGAAAGGACCTTAAGATCATCAAGTTCCAACCCCTCTGCCATAAGCAGGGATGCCTCACACTAAACCATGCCACCCAAGGCTTCATCCAACCTGGCCTTGAACACTGCCAGGGATGGAGCACTCACAATCTCCCTGGCCAACCCATTCCAGTGCCTCACCACCCTCACAGGAAAGAATTTCTTCCTTATAGCCTATCTAAACCTCTCCAGTTTAAGATTGAACCCATTACCCCTTGTCCTGTCACTACAATCCCTAATGAAGAGCCCCTCCCCAGCAGATTTATCTTCTCCCTTCCTGAGATCTAGAGTATATCTTCTTGTGCTGTGCTTCTGGAAACTCCACTGCTCACAGATGACCCCTACAAGTGCACACAGGTCCTGCAAAAAGCTGGCTTGTGGAGGGGCAAGCACAAGCACCCTGTTTTGTGCAGCTTGACTTGTCCCTTGCCAGCAAGAAACAGTGGACTGGAGCTCTGGGGCCAGGTGACTCCATGCTTTGGACTGGAGAGTCTCAGGGGTTCCCAGCCCTTCTGGCTACTGGCTTTATTTTATCCCTGAAGTCCAGAGTCACTCTGGGAGCTGCAACTCCAGCACAGTGCCATGTGGCTGTCCTGCAAAGCACAAAGGCTTGCTGGAAGCGCAGAAAGACAAAGCATGTATGGGAGCCTCATCAGGTGGCTCTGGACCTGGGCAGACCAGTTGGCTCTCCACGGTTCCCTGCAGACCAGCCCAAACCCCCAGTTCACGTTTAGTGAGGTGGCTTGTATGCACATGCAGATGCTAACTGCATACCCAAGAGACTGTCCCAGAGAGAGGCATCTCCCCAGATGCTAGCTGTGTGGTCATGGATTCTCAGAAATACAATTTTTTCATATGAAAACATTTATTTTTCCTCCAGATGTCCCAGTAATTAACGCGGAAGGATGCTCTCTGTTGAATGTGTGAGGGAGATCATGGTGTCTCACAAGTCTACAGGAGTCCCTGGAGAGCGAAGTACCAGATGGCAGTGATGAGGCTGTGATGAGTGCATGTGGGTGTATAAAACAGGCTTCATAAAAAGTCTTCCGAGAGACGGTGACAAGAGAGAAGTTGGTTACCGAGAGAGAAGATGAGGGCAGGTTGTGGTAGAAGGAGGTGACTCCACAGTTGCTTGGTGGTTGTCCTGCACTGGCCAAAGGGCAAGTGTGACACAGGTGTTTTGGTCAGCAATTCATCTCCTTTCTGGGTTCATCATGGTATAACGCCAGCTGTAGTATTGCCAAAAGTCACAGTCTGCTTATCTCATGAGGGAGAACTACAGAAGAACAGAGCAATGTATACAGCATCTGACAGAAGGAGAATAGTCTTGAATCTAGACAGTTGATCACTGGCACCTGTAAACCACAAACATCAAGGAGAGGGAAACACTCAGGAGCTAACGGGGAACAAAGTGATACGAGAGCTTGAAGCATTCACAGTGAGTCTGTTTTCCACTGTGCAGATGTGGAGCTCCTCACTTCAGGAAGCCTCAGGGTCCAGAAGTGTAAATTAGTCTAAAAACAAGTGGTAAATCCATCCTTAGGTCAGGAAAACCCATGGGGTTTGTCCGTGCAGTAACGTCCTAAGGCGCAGGTTGCTGAAGGCTAGGAGACTGCAGGGAAGCATCACTCCTAGCTCACTTGGCCCTCATGGTTTTTTTCCTCCCATTCTGGCACATTTTACTTTCTCTGTAAATCAGATTGGTTTGGAATATTTCAATAACAATGACAATATAAGAATTCATACTTATATAGCTTGTTTCATCCAAGCGCTTCAGAGCACTGCTTAGACATTGGTTAGGCTGCAAAACAGCCTTGAACTAATGCTGCAGTTTCTTTGCTTTATATTTAGTAAAAACTGTGTGCACCAGCGGACAAGCAGGCGGAAAGACATAACAAAATTATTTAGATAGACCTGCATTCCGTGGAACTTCTTCCCTAAATACAATGTGAAGCAAAAAATTACACTGGCAGTTTGAAAATCAAAGGAAACTGAGATGAGAACTGCACTGGAAAACTGTAAGGATATGATAAAACTAAATACAGCTTACTGGGCTGGGTATTCTTGGTGTGATTTCATGTAGGTTTAGATCAAGTTCATTTAAATTCAATAGAATTGCTTAGCTGACAGTGAAATAAATTACTTTGAGATTACATGTCCTTCCACTTTTTATTGGACTTCAGAAACAAAAGATGCTGTTCCCTCAGCAAGCATCTAGCAAAAACCTGATACAAACATCTGATGTATCTGCCTTCTCTAAAGGCTCCTCTTACCTGTCAAAGCTCACTTCCTTTTTGTCAGGACTGAGTGTCAGCATGACACTAGATCATGCCCAAGGCTTTTTCTCAGACAGGTGTAATATGTTCAAGTCTGAGAGAAGACATGTCTCACACTGACAGTAGTGCAGTCCTGCCTTGCATTCACAATACACAGGCAAAGAAACCATCTCAGTAAGTCTCTACATGCCCATGGTCATCCTGTGGCAACGAAGAGGAGGGTTTCAGTCACTGTTGGTGGAAGGATTATTTTCCACATAAAACTTGGCAGAGTTCACAGAGCTTGTGTGAAAGCACAAAGCACCTCTTCCGATTGATAGAAATACCTGAGCCCATTTATGGACTCTGGGACCTCTCGACAGATTTTTGAAGACATGGAAATGAATGAGGAGTGATAGCAGTTGGGGCAGTGACCATGGGTTCTCCCTGGATGGAATATGACTGATTTTCTCATGTGTAGTCTAGCCAAAGGGAGGTTGCAAGGTGCTGAGCTAGAAGAAAAAGCAGAATAAGTAGGTGCAGTGACTGTTCCTCCTTCTGTTTCAAGGCTATTGGTGGATGTAAAAGAATCAATCAGACAACAGAAAAAAAAAAGGGGGGGGGGGGAAAGGAAGTTAAGAGAACTGGGAAATATTTTTGCTTCTCAAAAGACAACACAATTTGAAATACCCTCTTGATGATCACAGATATCCGTTAATTCAGGAAAAACTGCTTGCCAGGTTTTATATTGCAGAGAGAAGCAGGTCTGTAACTTCGTCAGTGTCTAGAATGTCTGGAAATAAAACTTTCGAGAGAAGACAGATAGTTTGTTCCTTTTCATTACGGATCTGCTACCAGATAAAAGTTCACTCATAAAAGAAAAGAAAAAAAAAAAAAGAGAAATCCTGAGAGTGACAACTTGTCTAAAAGGAAATTATCCAAATGTAAACCAGGGCTTGAGTACTGTTATATATCAGTATTAATCCTTACATAGATATTTGTATTCTGATATACTTCTTTTAACCTTGTAGTATGAAGGAAATACTTTGAGGAAAACTAAAAAGACATTTTACTCCAGCATGAGGACATACATATAGTGGGTTTTCTGGAGTTTTTGTTTCAGTAGTGCCACTGGAAGCAGTGAGCATCCCTGGCAGATGATCCTTAGGAATTGTGCTTAAGTTCCTAAAATACCTGTTTTGCGAGTAGACAATTTTCTGCCTAGGATTTTGTACATAAAAAGATGGAGAAAAGAAACTGATTGCCCTTTGATTGAAGCCGTATCTTTCTTGAAGTCCAGATACATGCTTGCCTTCAGACACATTTAAGTGACAATGAAAACAACCTTTAATATTTCACCGTAGCAAAGAAACCTAACTTTTTCTGAGATTAAATAGATAAATAAGAATTGTTCCACTATTTGTAAGACTGAAACAGGGTGAAACTCTGTGCAAACATGGTCAAACTATCTGCCAGAGAAACATAGTGGTCTTTTAGTAGGGAGTTGTAGATTATATCCAGGCATCAGCTCTTTTCCTTCAAAGTGTGTCAGTGGACTAGAGTTCTGCATGGCTCAAGCCTAGATCTATGAAGTGTGGTCATTTCCAACAATATAGCATGCATGCTGGGAAGTTTCAAACACAGAGAGGCACACATTTGTTGCACAGAGAGCATAGAGCTCCTTGCTGAAATATTCCTCTTGCTCTAGTCACCACAGTATCCTAAGAAGGACATCCACATAAGCCATTAAATAGTTTGTATTACCTTTGATGTACTCTGACAGCTTTTGACCTTTTTCAGTCTGTGGTACCAAAAAGAAATTTTCTCTGGTGCTGTCTATAAATAAACCCTACATGTAGCCTTGCATCCTGCATGGCTGCTTTTCTTAGTCACCTTTCACAGGTGCTTTTAAACAAAACCCTATAGGTCTGTGAAACACAAGCTGATCAAGAAAATTAATTGGACAGCTCAAGTCTGTTACCAAAATTCCAGATGAAAGCACCAAGCATACTTAACTGGGCTATAGAGACCATCCCCTTTGGATTCTTCTTCATACAAGCATTTTGTTCTAAAGAGATAAACTTCCCATTTAAGGAAGGGCCTTCTGCCTTTGAAACTTTCTCAGAGACACTGTCTTTTCATACCTGATGTACTACATATGCTGAAGACAATTTTCCCACTATTTCCCAGCTGAGCCTCCTTCAGACCACTATTTTTCCCACATTGGCAGCCCCAGTCCTGTTGACCTAGATACAAGATTTGCAGAGAGCTTGAGAAGAGATGTGTCAGCCTCTCTGGTCACTTTGCTGTGACTTGCTCCTTTACTGCACTCAGAAAATACCTGTGAACTCACAATGCTCAAAGAGAACAATCTGGCCGAAGTATACATATGGTGACTTTCTGAAGCTTCAGCAGCCAAGCCCTTAAGCAGGATCCTATTAAGCAGGATCTGGTCCAGTTGACTAGGCCAGTTGTTGGTTCTGAAAATATAGTCACATTGCTGTGCTGAATCAGTATGATCACTAGTTCTATCTTGGGTTTAGAAGAACCCCCTAGGAGGTCAGACAAGCTTATATAGAAGTATCACCTTTGTCTCTCAGAGGGAGACAAACCAACACACTACACTTAAAGCAACTTATCTTTCAGATAAATAGTGCTTACTGCACCAATATCACACAGCAGGGAAAAATCATAATAGAAGACACACAGTGAAAACAAATGTACTTAAACATAACCGCATGTTCTGTGATTCCACAGGGCTAAGTCTTCAAAGTAATAATATTATTTGTAAAACACCTCCCTTGGCAAATTTTGCTGGGCCATGCAAATACTGCAATAAAAGTGTCATTTGGAATGTTATGTAAAATCATTCAAGTAAAACTCCAAATGAGAAGAGCAAATAAAGGAGTCTGAGATAGAGAAAATGTGTCTAGATACCACTGAAAGACTTGGGATCAAGAGGGATCTACCTATAAAGTATCTGTGGAAAGAAAAGTAGGTAGCTGCGTAGGAGAATTGTGGGGAAGGCAAAGGAGAAGCAGGGAAGTGGGGATGAGCACTAGTAATTTTAAGCAGCAAGACAGGCTGTCAAAGTAGTACCCTATTGCTGTAAGAGAGGTCTGTGTAAAAAACAGACAAGAAAGCTGGCAGTGACTAAGGCTCACATCCTTAAGAATAATAGCCCAGAAAATATGCGCTAAGCCAATGTCCTGCCAGGTCTGTATTTGAGTCTGTCTCCCTTCCTCCTTTGAGCACCCACTCATCTGAACAGCTAGGACCACATATGGTGCAGGGGTCCTCCCACAACATGTGCAGCGCAGAGTGCAGATTTTGGCAAAATTGATTGCGGCCACAGGTGACGCATGGAGAACTTGCTGGTGAGCTCTAGGACCTACCAGTTAAATGATGCTGACGGTAGTTTCCCAGCTAGCTGCCAATTGTATGGAAAAAGCCAACTATATGAAGTATTCTACTTATTGCTATACTTACTGATAAGGCAAAGAGTTTAAATTTTGTGGAGGCCTTACAAGAATACAAACGCCATAAAGCATAAAGATACTAATTGAGGGCAGCTCTGCCTATTGACACACACCCTCAGTGCTGGACTTCTTCCTGGCTCTGAACACCAGTTTCAGCAGTGGTGCTGGCTTGCCCAACATTCACAATTGCAATTAAAAATAGGCCTTTCCACCAAATCCAGCCAGACTTTTACTGCACCTTGCTATGACTGGGAAGCTGTAATGAAGGACAAACTTGTCCTGAACACCAGTATTTTCTCAACAAATTTTATTTATTCATTTATTTAATTTTATTAATTTTCTCAATAAATAATTGTAACTTTTTTATGTTTTCAAGGAATTATTCTTTTTAGCTGCTCGTACACCTAGCAATGGTACCGATTCTGGAAACAGAACACTTTCCCACCTACTGATTCATCTTCCCTGCTCCTGCCATTGAGAATGTAAAAGGACTTTAGGATTCTTGCTGTCAATAGCAACAGGTCAGCTGAGGTGTTCAGGATAATGATGCCTAGTTTTTAATAAAACATGGCTTTATAACTGAGCTTCCTCAGTGCAAAGCTGGTTTTTGATTTTTGGTTGTTGTTTTTTCTTGTGGTTTTTTTTTTTTTCCCCTCTGGAATTTACTGCTGATTTAAAAATATCAGGATTGTTGAAAGTTAGATCATGCATGTGATGAGCTCACTTGTAAAGCGGATGAAGTCATTCATTTTTTGGATCAAAATCTGAATGACAGAGCTCAGAAGACTGTGATCAGTGGAGTAAAATCCAGCTGGAGGCTTGTAGTCATTGATGTTTTCCAGTCTCGGCCAAGTCTTATTGTTTGTCAACGGCCTGGAAGAAGGGCTAGAGCGTACCCTCAGTGAGTTTGCTGATGATACGAAGCTGGAGGGAGTGTCTGTACTGTCATTCAGCAGGATCCCGATAGGCTGAAGAACTGGGTGAAGAGAAACCTAATGAGGTTCAACAACAGCAAGTGTAGGACACTGCACCTGTGGACGAAGAACACCGAGTACCAGTTCAGATTGGGTGCTGACCTGCTGGAGAGCAGTTGAGCTGAGAATGACCTGGGAGTACTGGTAGATGATAAATTGACTATCAGCCAGCAGTGTGCCCTTGTAGCCAGGAAGGCCAATAGTAACCTGGGGTGCACTGGGAGGAGTGTGGCCAGCAGGCTGAGAGAGGTGAGCCTCCCCCTTTTTTCGACCCTAATGAGGCCACATCTGGAGTCCTGTGTCCAGCTCTGGGCTCCTCAGCACAAGAAATTTTAAGGAGCTACTGGAGAGGGTCCAGTGGAGGCCACAAGGATGATCAGAGGTGCAGAGCATCTCTCTTATAAGGAGAGACTGCGGGAGCTGGGCCTGTTTAGTCTGCAAAGAGATCTCATTGATGCGTATAGATATCTCAAAGGTAGTTTCCTTGTAAATAAGGAAGAACTTATTTACACTGAGCATGACAGAGCACTGGAGCAGGCTGCCCAGGGAGGTACTGGAGCCTCCCACTTTGGAGACATCCTAACCCACCTGGATGCATTCCTGTGTAACCTGCTCTAGGTGGCCCAGCCTTGGCAGCAGGGTTGGACTAGATGATCTCCAGAGGTGCCTGCCAGTCCTAATGATTCTGTGATTCCACAGTCCCGTGATTCCACTCATCTAAAGCAAAACAAAGAGGGTAGTGGGAAAAAACTGAATGTAATGGGTTCAATAAATGAAGAAATCAGAAAAGGAAAGAGAGGAGCAAATGAGTTATAACCTCTGGAAAAACAGTTTTCTTTGAGAACCTACAATTGAGTAACTCCAAACACCATTATTCTTACACACACCACAGAACAGCTGTGAAAACCTTGGAATATGAGAATCTCATTTCTTGAAATAGCCTGCAATAAAAGATGAGAGCCTGATGTTACACTTGCTGCATTAGATTTGTAATCAAGATTCTATGCTGAGGGTTTGAAGTGTCTGTCCTCATTAATCTTTCAAACTGGAACAAGTTAGTTAAATTTCAGAGACAAAGGGAATTACACTCCTGATAGAATATAAAGGTTGTTGAGCCAAGCACTTAGACTCTAGCAAAGAAAGAAACTTACACAATTTAATTCACCCCCCTCATGTGCTGGCACGATGAGGCAGTCCAATTGCATGCTTAAATGGTGGGTATTTTCCCTGCAAGTATATTGCATCAGAGCATGGGATGTGACACTTGCAGAGTAAAACAGGCTTGTTTACTGAATAAGCCCACTGTCTGGAGGTCCCTGGCCTCATTTATTGCAGGAGTTGTAAAGCATACAAGGAGTAAGGAGATAGAGTTATAAAGAGATTGTCTCAAGATTAAAGTAGTTGAAAAAAGCATGTAACACTGTTGTTCATCTCTGTCCCACAAAATTCCTCTATGATACTAGACAAGTCACTTAAATGAAGTGATACAAGCTGGTGGTTTGTGCAGCAGGCCAGAAACAGACAACCAGCATGCAAAAAATAGGAGCAGGATCCAAGGCAAAGAATAGGACTGAAGGCAGCCTCTGAGTCCAGAGGGAGCCTCTCACATAGACGTTGTTTTGGCATCAGGCAGCTGGCTCTGAGGCTCCATTTGATTTGGGGTCTGCTTCCTGTCAGCACAGCAGTCAGTGCATGCTGCCTGCGGGGTGAAGCATCCCAGCCAGGCAGTCACTTGTTCCTACAGCAGCGTCAGGTTCCCCTACCCAGGCATGCTGTGAACCTGGATACCACCCTGTGGCAGGTGAGGTCAATCGGGCTCACTCAGCTTCTGCTGGTAAAAGGGATATTGCCTATACCAAGGAAAGAGAAAAAAAGTGCTATGTATTAAGAGCAGAAAAGGACAAGAAGTCCACAGAACTGGCAAAGTCACTAAGCAAACAAGCAATCATTTACAGGCCACAAAATCAGTGCTAAGCTGCCAAACCAAAGAGGCTGTTCAGAGTTGCCTAACAGGAAAACAAGCAAGGAAAACAACCTATATTACTCCCACACTTCCACCAAATGCCTTACAGTTAGAAAAAAAAGAAGTCAGAAAGCCCTCAATGATTAAAAAGCCACAGAAACACCAAGAAAAAATAGCTGGAACACTTTTCAACCAACCAAAAAAATGAAAAAAGACGTAATTAAATGGAGCCATTTTTATGGTGCTATATGACAAGACTTAAATCACTTTCTTTTTTGCTAGTTTCTGCCACATTTTTGCCACACACTCAAGTAATTGATTGATTTTAGGGAAAGAAATGCAATCTCACAGCTTTACTTCTGCTTCTTCTTTTATCTGCCCCTCTCTTCTGTTTTTACCTTCCTGGGTGTTGAACCCTGTGGTTCAGCTAATATTTGATTTTTCTTTCTGTGGAAATGCAGAGAAAATAAGAGCAAAGGTGTTCTAATCAATAGCTTAGCTGTAGAGCAGAAAGAATTCAGGGGAACACAAGAGTGAGGAGCAAGGATTACAGATGAGGCATCTAGTGAGGAGGAATTCAAATCACGGTTTCACATACTGGAGAAGTCCTTTTGCCTGTGATGTTTGAAACTGTAGAAATCCTAGATTCATATATGTTAAGGAGCTTGAGCAGATCTGTTGGTCCAGCAGCATATTGCCATGAAAGACTTCTAGTGACAGGTTTACATATATATGAGTAAATTTAAGTGTTCAACCTTTATCAAGGATTTCTAGGTTTATCTGGGAACCAGACAACCCTTTTGCAAATAACTATTCTTTCCTTTTACTGTCATTACAATGCTTGATTCAGTAATCCATTCATTCCTCTATTTTGTCCCTCAGCAGTAGTAACACCAACCACATCAATAATAACAACAGTAAATCGCACCATGGACAGTGTGTTGTGCCACAGTAGCAATGGGGAGAGATGTGTTGGGAGCAAAGGGCAAAGCACTTCTGCTGCATGTAATGACACCCTGAGTATCACTCACAAGTAAGGTAAAAGCTCCAGCTGCCAGGTTCCCTCTGCCATACATGGAGTTTGAATCATGCCACTATATCTGTAATCAACATGTTGCCCAGATCTTATAATCACCCTGGGATGAATGTCAAGGTAGATTTTACAGGGAACTATGCTGACACCAGCTGAGATCTGCAAAAATAAGCTTTTTGTGGTGTCATGACTATTTTAAGATTTTAGTCCTCTATATCCTGGAAATAGGAACAGTGAATACTCCATCATGAGATATTGTCTGGAGCATTAACACTTTCCTGACATTTATAGTTTTGAATACAATAAACTTTTAGCTTTTTTATTCTACAAGCCATTGAAATGATAGCACAAAGAATGCACTTTATCCATGATGTTTGTAAGATTTCAACAATGACAGGAGAAGGCACTACAGATCACAGTCATAGTACTTTGGGTTGCAGAGAACCTTAGGACCAACTAGTTCCAACCCCCTGCTACAGGAGGGGACACCTTCCACTAGACCAGGTAGCCCAAAGCCCCATCCACCTGGCCTTGAACACTGCCAGGGATGGGACAGACATAAATTCTCTGGGCAACTGGTGCCAGTGCCTCACCACCCTTATAATAAAAAAATTCTTCCTAATATCTAATCTAAATTTCCCCTCTTTCATCTTAAAGCCATTACTCTTTGTCATATCCCTACATGCCCTTGTAAAAACATCCCTCTCCAGCTTTCTTATCGGCCCCTTCAGGTACTGGAAGCTGCCCTAATATGTCCCCTGAGCCTTCTCTTCTCCAGGCTGAACAGGCCCAACTCTCTCAGCCTGTCTCCAAAGCGGAGGTGCTCCAACTCTCTGATCATCTTCATGGTCTCCTCTGGACTTGCTTGAGCAGGGATTGTGTTGGGGGCCCCAGAGCTAGACACAGCACTGCAGGTGAGGTCTCACGAGAGCAGAGGGGGGAGGATCCCCTCCCTTTGACCTGCTGGTCACACTCCTTTTGCTGCCGACCGGCATACGTTGGCTTTCTGGGCTGTGAGCGCACACTGAAGCCAGCTGATGTTGAGCTGCTTGTCAACCAACACCCCCAACCAACACCTCTCCAGCCTGTCAAGATCTGGGTGTCCCATTTCGTCCTGGAGGGGGCCCTTCGCAGGAGTCTGTTCTTTCACGGAATTACAATCTAAAACTTTCATTTAGCAGAGTCTAACCTACATGCAATTAGACAGGCATCTTTGGTGGAATAAACCATTGATTCTTACGCAGTTGGCTAATAGAAGCTTTGAAGGTCTGTTTTCAAATGAGATGACAGCTTGCTTTCACTTCTGCACAGCCTTCTGTGAGGATGTGTTTCCTAACTAAAGCCACCTGTGTGGATGGTTACTTCTCTCTCCAGCAAGTACCATGTTTTGTTTCAAGGTGTTTGCTAACAGCTTATGTGGGTGCACTGCAGTTTCTGAAAACAGAGGTGTAGATTTTTTTCCCAGAAATGCTCTTAATATGTTGCTGTCAATGATTGCTGGGATACTGATCCTATTATTATGTGATTTATTATATCATGAACTCTGGTTAAATCAGAGAAGAGCATATGAAATCAAGAAAGATGCAAAATAGATGACTGTATCAGCTCATATCCCACCATGCCAAGACAATAAAGAGAATTCAACTTTCTTAGTTTAACCACATTAATGCATTACATTGAAATATTTTCTTATGAATTGTGCAAGGCAAAATAATGATTTTCCCTTTGGTTTAGACCAGCTTTTTAATTTTTTTTTCAGATATTGTGTCTATTATATTATGATAATTGCTATTACAGTGAAACTCTTTCTGAAATCTTGCATTACTATTATATGAGTGCCAAAAATCAGGCTAAGTGACAAAACCACAATGAAAACCATGTTGTAAACCAAAGTTGTTTTCATGTACCTAATAGAGAATGTTACACAATCTACAAATAGTAAACATTTGGATTGCTATTTAATAACCTATTAATGACTGCCATACAGACTACATGTATTGCTCCAGCTGTCACACTTTAAAATATTTTAGTAATTTTATAATATTTTGTTGTCATATTCTTTTAGAATATTTTTTATCATATTCTGTTTACTGTTTTAATTTTTCATAAGTGTGACTGTGTACGATGGTATCGGTATAGAAATGTAAGCCAGGGATCCCCATGTCTGAATTTTGTTCTAACAGTACCCTGGGGACCTTGAAGAGAATGATTACACCAAGACATTCTCAAATGTGGATGGAAAATTCAGGCAACTGTATTTCTATCTAAGTGCTTGTCTAAAGAGAAGTTTGATTTTCCTGTCTTGTCTGGCTATCCATTCAATATAGAACTGTCTTTTGATGTGAATCTCATCCCTCTTGATATACAGATGCCTTGTTCTAAAGACATTAAGGTCATACAAGTCCGTCAAGTTTGATGCAGCATGAGCTTTGAAAGAACCAGTGTCAATTTACCTGCATAAAACCAGTATTTTGAGGGCATAAGGACTGAGCCTGAATATTCTGTGAGGGATGTTTTAGTCTTTGGTCCCTGGAGTTAACCTAACCGATCTCATAATGATCTATATGAATAATCCTTATTTTTGTTGATTGTCCAAAACTCCTTCTCAGGACCAAGAGAATATTTTTTTCTTAATGGTCACCAATTTTACAGGGATGAAATATAGTCCAATTGCTGCTCACTTTTTTTTTTTCATATATCAAGAACTAATAAAAATAATCAGAATTAGAAGATAATCATCACTGTAGAGATAATTATACATGGATGTGATGCCTATTATAGCTATTACAGTACTACCTCCTAATGATATTTGTCCCTGATATGCTTTGTTTGCACTTCTAAAACACAGCATCATCAACAATCCTCTAAGCAATTTGCAAGTCATCCCAAACTTGGGACCCAAGTCACTTGCATTTGGGTAAGCTCTGGTCACTACTTGCAAACTTAAGTTCTGAGGATACACATTAGCCTGAGACCTCTTGTTGCATTCTTTCCCTGGGTCATGCAGCATTATTGTCTAGATGCGCTTAGGCTCCTAAACTAATTATTGAGAGCTTCAAAATCCCCATCGTTTTCACAAGTCCATACTCCAGGCTTCACTCGGCCTTCTGAAAAGTCACAGGAAAGTAAGAAACAGAAGCTCAGCAAAGGAATCTCTTGAATCTCTGTGGAACAGTTGAAAGTTCCAACAAAAAAATCACAAGACACACCTTTTCCATCTTGGAAAGCAGCACCTGGGCTGCTTTCTGGATGATTTCTCCGTAGCAGCTGTCAAACAACATGCTGGATGTTTTTTCTAGTCAGAGTTACTTTCTGAAGAACAATTCATTGGGCTTTGATTGAATAGGTCTATAAGACTGAAATCATAATTCAGGAGACATTCTGACTTCATCAGAAAAAAAATATAACCTAATGAAACTAAGCTAAGATGCCATGAAGTTAATATAGTCTTCCTATCTGCTCAGCTGGAGGTACATTTATTCTCAGTCATAGATATTATGGCCCAGCAAGCCTTGAGCTGCAATGACACTGAGCTGTGATGACACTGATTGCAGATTGATGTTCACCATTCAATGGAAAAGGGAGTCTTCTTTTCCTCATCACAGGGTGCCATATCCTTGGGGCTAGCCTGGTGGTGGAATGAGAACCACAACAGCTCTGTGACTCCCTTATCTTCAGTCCATCAGGCATCCTTCTAATTTCAGGGTGGTGCAAAGCAAATTTAGCAAGTCAGACAACTTAGTCCAGCTAAATATAGTCCACATTACTTGATGGAAATAGTCTCTGTGCTCTAATGATCTTCAGTTCCTTTAATAGATTTCTGAGTCCTCCAACATTCACTTCAGAATAAAACTCTGCAAATAATTAAACGTTGATTACAAAAAATAAAAATAAAGAATTGGATTGTGCTGTAGTTACCCTTCTGTAGTGTTACTGAGAAAGTCATCCTATTCTTAGGTAGGGCTGTGCAATCAACACGTGAAAAAAATTGTCACATATATGTAAGTGACATTTTACAGCTTTTCAACCACTAGCAGTGGTTTGTTCATTCCTGTATTACAGATTGAACTTATATATCAGTTTCATGTTATATAAAGTTAAAGATGAAAAGCTAAATCCCAGCATCCTGAGCAAAAATTTCACTAGTTGCAATTACCAGATTTTTTCAGTTGAAAGGCTTACTTTCCTAGTTGCTATTTCAGTGTGCTTATTTATGACAAAGAAGTTGCCTATTATATTAAAGTAAGTGAAGTCTTATTCAAAATTTTGCTATTTCTAAATTTTCTAAATTGTGTGCATATCTGTGTGTTTGGAATGATGATGATCATGGGCTTTCTTAGCTGCTTCTCAGATCAGTTGCAGTTCCATGAAGCTTTAAAGACATACAGTACATGCTGCCAGACAGGTAAACTTTCTTGTGTATGTGGTCTCACCTTCCTATCACTTAGCCTTGCTTTGCAGGATTTCTTTTCCTAGCATGTTAACAATCTAAGTAAAAAGTCTTATTTGGCCATATGAAGTCATGCAAATCATAAATTACTGGCTGATAAAGGGATTGTGTGACCAAAATGTCAATTTGTCTGATAAAGATGCTATCTTTGCATATATTTTTTATTAGTTATGTGTGGATGATCAACTTAAAAATTTTAATAAAGTTATGGAAACCACCAGGAAGCAATTTTTTTTCTATATGCTTTTAATGCTGACATTAGAAATACCTGTATCCGGGGGATAAGGGCATGTGGGTGTCCAGCAAATTTGTCATTGTGCAATTCAATGATGTTCTGCTTCACTGAGATTCAACAATTTATAGAGCTGCAGAGGTTGAGTGATTTGAATGAACAAAGTCACCTACTAACACTGTGGGAAACAAGCTGGAAAGAGATGGAGAAAAATCACCTGCAGCTGAAGGCAGACTCAGTATGTTTGCCAGTAGAACCAGGTGCAAAATGCTGCTTCCCTGAATGGCACCTGAGACAACCAGAGGCTCAGTGATGTCCAGAGCCACTTCTTCACCAAGATCAGAATGGGCAGCCCAGGCTGGAAAGAAGAGCAGGTGGCTGGGAGATCCGGTGGCTGGGAGATTCAGCACCCGGTGCCTCCATTCTGCTGCACTCTAAATCTCTCAAAAAGAAACAGTCCTTCCTGAATGTCTCTCAAAGTCGGTTCAACTCCACAGTGTTTGCTGATCTGCATGCCCACTTAAGCAGTGCTCAGCAAGCTCTGATTTTAATTTGTATCTGCAGAGAAAGGAGTACATAGCTCATGTTGCAAAACATTTCAGATTAAGAGATCAGATTCTGAGTGCTGCTGTACTGGTTTTGTGCAAAGCTTGGAGATAGCCCACAGTCTGCTCCGTAAAGAAAGTAATTTTGCACTCTAGCTGTGGTATCTTTTAAACTTTCTTTTCCCATCTCCCATTTCAAGTTTTGTCATGTATCGAGCATTTTTCCACATTTTAAAAGTTAAATACAATCACATTGTTTGGGTATCTTCTTTTAATTATCTGATTTTCTGCTTGCAATTATTGTACAGATCATAATTAAATAGTTATAAGTAGTAATATATTTTGATGAATATTACATAGCCAGTATTGAATTTTGCAATCTTCCCACTTTCATCCATCCTGCTCTACTACATTGCACAATGTGACCATATTGAGGAAGATAAATTACAGCCCACAACTATTTTTCACTTCAAAGTGCTCCAGTGATCCCTGGATAAGAGCCTGAATTCACTGAAGCCCCCAATTAGCTTTGCATTCAAATTTCAGTGACAGTTAGTGTAACTAATATCATTAATAGAATGAGAAAAGCAATTAAAATACTCACAAATGTCTTTGTGAACACAAGATTTTTCTTTTGTATTATAAAAATATTTATGCTCATTATAAAATCAAGTTAGAAGTGCAGTACCTGAGGGACAATTCTATTCTCACATCTGATTAATTGGTCCAAGTGTCACTACTATGGCTTCACCTTCATCAGGTTTACTACATGCTGAGGACCTGAGTAACTACATGCTGAGTAACAGAGGACCATCATATAGTTTTGTGTTACTGTCAGCTACTAGAAACTGCAAATACATTGAATTAAATATTTTTAAAACCTATTAATAGAAGATAGAGTCCACAGTCTTAGTCTATATATAGTCTAGTCTATACTCCTTAGTCTATATATATTAAATCCCAACAGGATCTAGAAAAATTCATCAATATCAAATTATACTGGCTCTGTCATTCTTAAAAGTGCACATATATTTAAACAACAAAGCCTACCCCAAGCCTCTGATCCAGATCTGAAGTTGGTCCAGTTGCTGTGGCTGGGCAACATGTTTGCTCAACAGCAGAGGTGCTAAATTAAGAACCAGTTGAATGATGATTCATTCAGCTTAAAATGAAACAACAAATGTGAAACATTTCACAAGCTGAAGAAAAGAATCCAGATCACATATATCTGAGATTTAATATTACCCCATCTTCTGGAGAGCAGCTTCCCATTTGGTATATTGTACCCTACTATTTCCAAAACTGTGTTGACTGCTTCCCTACAGTTGGTAGGGTTGCTTCAACTTACATGACACCTATGTATGTACATTGATGTATATTTGCTTTGCACTAAACGTTCCCAGAGAGAGGCCTCTGCAGTGACAGCAGGTGCATATGGACATTTCAGGGACTCTTTGCTAGTAAATCCAGCTAATGAAGAAAAGGTCTCCTTAAGCTTTAGTTTTAGCCATTTAAGCACACATTTTTCTCTGCAAATCACTGTACGGGGCTCACCAGCTAGTTCTAAGTCTGTTTATCATTAGTTTATTGCTTTCATAATCAAACTGTTCTGCATGAAGAGCAGACCCCTCATCTTCAATAAAAGCATTTTCTTTAGAGAATGAAAGGCATATCAGCCACCCGCTAGTAACAACGTCAGACCACTTTCTTCCTCGCAGTCTGCTGTAGCAGCTCAGCTTGGTGATTGTGAGGAAATATAGCCACAGGAGTCACCATTCCTACCCTGGCAGACAGAGAGGATTTTAGGGTCCTCCCCTCACCCTCTAATCACAACAGGCCTTTCTATCTCTCATCCTGAAAGCCACATACTTCACATTTTCCCTGTACAAATAACTGCTTAGGCCCTTCTTTCAAAGAGCCTTTATTAAACCACCAACTATTTGCCGTCAAGACATTTAGGATGAAATCATCGTGTTAAACAAATAAACGCAGCTTCATACAGATCTCTGCTCTGGGAGCAGAGTAAGAAAATAATTTCTGTCTGCTCTCCACAAAAACGGCTGGAAAGGCCGAAAGAAAAATATTATTCTTACTTCATTGTGTGAAATATCGTTTTGGAGGATCTGACGCGTTGAGCGTTTGAAGAGTTTTTGCTGGCAGGTTTCAACGGTCCCCTGGGTTGACCCCCTGGGATTGTTTTCTTCATTAATAAACTTAGCATGATGTGTGTTAAAAAGAACATTCTGTTTGCTTTGTAAATAAGGGATGTCAAACAAGAAGCAGAAGCCTTGCAGACACTAGGTAAGGTGCCCTTCAAGGGCAGAGGGATGCTTGCATGGAAAACTAAAAGCCTTGGAAAACTCAAGAATAGCGTGACTTCCTTATCCAAGCTGAGACTTTACTGGGGAAACAATCCTGCCTGCAAACCCAAACGAGTTTAGCCTCCTTGCAGATCCCAGTGGGAAAGTGCACTCTCTGCTCAAAAGCAGCAGGTAAGGAGCTTGAGAAGGAAGGTACAGGAGCATCTGCCCACAGCCTGGCAGGGCAGATAGAATGGTGCAGAGCAGCTTGTTCGGAAGATGTGTTTTGACAGCTCCTCAAGCAGCCCCAGGGAGGATTGCAGAGGGCTTCTGCACGAGCATTTGATAAATCTGATGCTGCTGTGGAAATTGCTATGGTAAAGCTTCTGACCAGATTTAGAGGAGTAGCTTGCAAGAAAGTAATCATCCTTCTGCTGGTCCTGGGGTTTTCTCTCCCATCACATAGCACACACAGAAAAAATATAGCCTGCTGTTTAGCAGAGTCTATTTCCTATCACCTGCCTCTTTGCCTCTATCACCATGCATCTCTTCCAGTACTTCTGAACCTATTCATTTTCCACCTGTTGCCCGCCCCCTTGGAGAAATCTAATAAGGCTTATGAAATTGCTTAGATCCTTCCATGCAAATCAAGAGTATCTGAGATGCATCAGGAATGCCACAGCAAGGGAAGAACATCCCCAGAGTTACTTTGTGTCCTGTTTGTGTGCAGGAGCGGAAGCAGCCAGGCAGGGTACATGACCACTGCTAGCCACTGAATGGACAAAGCCCCTCAGATGTCTGCTCAACCTGCATGTATTCCTGCAGTGTGCCATTATTGCTTTGACTGTCATCACAGGGTTAAAAAAAAATCCCAGTCTGCTTAAAAACTATTTACTTTAGGAAGACAACAGTCAAGCACACGGTTTAAAATATGAGGCAGTATCATTACAACTGATGGGATCCTAGTTACATTTACCGTTTCATGCAAAGCTGTCCTCTGCAGCAAGAAGTGATGTGGCTTCTCCACCTAAGCCTCAGGCTGGCTTTGGAAGAAATTCTAAAACAAACATGAAATTAGTAATATTATCTTTTTCTTAAGCTGTTTTGCATCTATATTACAGAAATATTCATCATATGTAAGACACCATGAAGTCAGTAACTTTTTAATTCTATTGGAAAGCTATTGACCTCACAAAGCTGACTTTGGAGTTATGTTAATAACTGCAAGCATAAATGTTTATTTTGTCTGCAATTAATGTATCATTTTGACATTTTTGTCACAAAATGTTGAAATTCCAACAATTGTTTGAAGAGGTAAATCAGCTGCATAATCATAAGAGCCACCATAACAGGTCATGGTGATAAATAGGAGGATTTTCAGCTGATTTAATCAACCAATAAATATGAAAGATGTCTACCAAAAATGGTAAAAGAAAAACTGTTGGTGAAGTGATTTATAGTGGATTTAGAATGGTACAAATAAGATTTAAAAATCTGTTTTGACTTTAGAAATTGGCTACATGTATCTTATTCCAGAAATGGTCTCTGCCTGGAGCCCTTACTTGCATTGTGCTGATCTAGAGTCACCATCACACTTAATGATTTTGTTTTGTGCAATGGATAGGATTCATTAAGAGTCTGCTCTATGTACTGATTGTGTAGTATGTAGTCTTCCTATATACAAATGCTGCTATTTTGATTCTGCATCCAAATTCCCCTTTACTATTCCTTCATTACAAAGAAACATAAATCTGGTTCACAGAATTTGCTTTATTTGGTAAGAGGAAACACGATTATTACCTGGTCTGAGTTAACTGAGCTACAGTAGCCACTGCAAATTATTTATACAACTTCTGAATTTACATAAATGTAGGACAGTCAGGAGATCAGATGGGCTAGAAAGCTGTTACAGATTTTTCCAGGTTTGGGTGGTTAGCATACAGGTCAGGTCATTCATGATGAAGTGTTAACATCTGCAGACCTCAGCAAATGTGAAATTGTGAATCTTCACCTTATGCTTTTCTAGACAGGAGATATCCGTTATACTGGTCGCCCTGATGGCAACCACATTAGAGAAGCAAAACTGGTCATGAATATGAACATTGAGGTGACCCATTTGAAAGACAAAAACCTGATCATCCAAGTTATGTCAAGCCAGGCATATATAAAAGCATCCTTAATTTATGTCCAAGTATTTTTAAAAGAAAATAGAGTATATGCTGTTATTGCCAAGAAGCAAAGCCACAGGTGAAGGACCCTGAAGCATTACCACACAAAGTTTTAGTGGTAGAAAACCATGATGTGGAACCTTCGGAGTCTTCACCTTCTTCAAACAGCAGATATTTATTATGGTTACTACATGGATCTTGGCCATAAAGCTCCAAGGGCTATATAATGACAATGCTAGGGATAGCTCTGCTTCCCATGTTAAAGTTGTTCAGCATGCACTGTATGAACAAATTAGATTACGATGCAAATTACTTCTAACGAGATTGACCTGAATATTTGGAGAGGATTCCATTTAGCTAAAATGAAGCAGGCAGGCTCAAGTATATAAAGACCATACCTGACAAATGTTCTGATAACCTCTTCTAAAAATGAAGATTCTTCTGTGAACCTGTCTAGGTAGCCTGTTCAATAGCCTTGGAGTTAAGTATTGTCCAATCCATCTTCTTTGCTCAAATTATTGCACTTTTTACATTCTGTCCCCAGTGGACATGGAAAACGATTGATCACTGTCCTCTTCATAACAACTTTTTACATATTGGGAAATTGTTATTCCTTCCCTCCCCAGCCCCTTGAGCCTCCTGCTTAGTCTTCTCTTTTCTAGACTAAACAAACCCAGTTCTTTCAACCTTTTCTTGTAGGTCATGTTTTCTAAACCTCTGATCATTCTTGCTGCTCTCCTTTGCACTCTCTTCAATTTGTCTACATCTTTCTTGAAGTGTGGTTCCCAAAGCTGGCCACACTACACCAGCTGAGGCCTTACTCATGTAGCCTGAAGCAGAACACTTACCACTTTTTTCAGTGGTAAGACATTCCAGGTGAAACACCAAAGGGTAAGATTTGCTTTTACCTTAACATTGCATCAGTGAGTCACAGTTTTGTGACTGTCTATGACCTCCAGATCACTTTCTACAATACTGCTGCAAAGTCATAGTCTTTCTTATCCTGTTTCTGTGTGCTCAGACAACTCAGCAAGACTAACACATTTCTCTGGCCTTTGTTGCATTTTGTCTTGAAGACTTCAGACTCCAATTTACCAAGATTATTTTTTATTCCAATCACATCCTCCTAAGGGTACCTGAGTGTTACCAATTGTCATAGATCAAAAAGCTAAGGATGAGGGTGTCATATGTTGTGATTCATGACCTGTTACAGTATCATGTCTTTATTAGCAATGACATTTGTGTCAGTCACCAGTCCTAGGAGCTCACCATACATGCAGTGAGTGAAGTTCTGACCACCTTATGCAAGCATTGCAAAGCTTCAGCCTTGGTTCCTCTAGCCAAGAAACTACTGAGTACACAGCTTCTCTGCTCAAGTGCATTCCACACAACACCAAGTCTGAGTCAAATGCACCCGGTGTGTTTATTTTCTTTGAATTAGCATAGTCTGGTTTTAAGATGGGAACAAGCCCAGAGGAGGGCCACAGAGATGATCAGGGGACTGGAGCATCTCCCATACGAAGACAAGCTGGGAACGTTTGGGCTGTTAAGCCTGGGGAAGGGAAGACTGCATGGAGATCTCACAGCAACCTTCCAGTATCTGAAGGGGGCCTACAGGGGTGCTGGAGAGGGGCTCTTCGTTAGGGACTGTAGTGACAGGACAAGGGGTAATGGGCTAAAACTTATACAGGAGAGGTTTAGATAGGATCTAAGGAAGAAATTCTTTCCTGTTAGGGTGGTGAGATGCTGGAATGGGTTGCTGAGGGAGGTTGTGAGTGCTCCATCCCTGTCAGTGTTCAAGGCCAGGTTGGATGAAGCCTTGGGTGGCATGGTTTAGTGTGAGGTGTCCCTGCTTATGGCAGGGGAATTGGAACTGGATGATCTTAAGGTCCTTTCCAACCCTAACTATTCTATGATTCTATGTGCGCTCACAGCCCAGAAAGCCAATCATATCCTGGGCTGCATCCAAAGCAGCATGACCAGCAGGTCAAAGGAGGTGATCCTGACCCTCTACTCTGCTCTCGTGAGACCTCACTTGGAGCATTGTGTGCAGTTCTGGTGTCCTCAGCATAAAAAGGACATGGAGCTGTTGGAACAAGTCCAGAGGAGGGCCACGAAGATGATCAGGGGACTGGAGCATCCCCCATGTGAAGACAGGCTGAGAGAGTTGGGGCTGTTCAGCCTAGGGAAGAGAAGGCTGCATGGAGATCTCATAGCAGCTTTCCAGTATCTGAAAGGGACCTATAGGGATGCTGTGGAAGGGCTCTTCATTAGGGACTGTAGTGACAGGACAAGGGATAACAGGTTCAAGCTTAAACAGGAGAGGTTTAGATTGGATCTAAGGAAGAAATTCTTTCCTGTTAGAGTGGTGAGATGCTGGAATGGGTTGCCCAGGGAGGTTGTGGGTGCTCCATCCCTGTCAGTGTTCAAGGCCAGGTTGGGTGAAGCCTTGGGTGACATGGTTTAGTGCGAGGTGCCCCTGCTTGTGGCAGGGGAGTTGGAACTGAATGATCTTAAGGTCCCTTCCAACCCTAACTATTCTATGATTCTATGAATCTCTGGGATCACATTCAGATCCTCTGTTCTTAACCTCCCAGCATCTAGCAGCTGCCGGTGTTGTGGATCCAGTAAATCCACCAAAGGACTTTCCTCCCCCAACCCTCATCTCCCCTTAACCTGGTTCTGGCTCATTTCAAGCCACCTTTCTTCTCTGCTCCACTGCTGGCCACTCTTCACCCCTCCTCTGCTGTGCACACTTGTGGGGGCTTCCTGAGGTCTTCTTGGCAGCAGACACATATCCCTTGCCTCACCAAGGATCAGCTGTCAAGCCCATCTCTCCCATATCTTCTTGCCACCTTCTCCTTCCCCCCTGCAAGGCTGCCACAGCCTGTCTACTTGTGTGTCTTCTGCGTGAAGACCTCAAAAGGCATTGCCAGGCTTTTCCAGTGATGGGCAACACCAGTGGGCCAAACAGTGATGTAATTAATGCCATGTGACCTGGTGAATTAAGAGCTGGATAAGAAATCAAACCGATGACCTTATTCCAGTCAGCATCGTCCAGTCATGTCTGAGTCACGGAACATCTGCAGAGGTCCATTAGGTCTCTTAACTCTCCTGCAGACCAGGAAATATTATTAAGCCTGTTTCATAGTCCTGGAATAGAGAGTCCAAGAGATTTGTCCTGGGTCAGACAGGAGAAAACTTCTGTTGCTCCTAAGAATTATCAGACTAGATTCTGCTCTTTTCCAGATTTAAAGTTGTTAAACCTGGAAAATCTCTTATGTTTGGGGGTTTTTTTCAGTTGGTTTGCACAAGATGAGGTGAGATATTTTAAAACACTGTTGCTGTGCCATTTCTTTGAGGTAACAGGCTTTGCAACTACCAACTTTGTTTACTGGTTGGTTTGGTGCCCTAGGAGGCAGCCTGTCCTTTCCTTTGTATAACTTCAGTTATATAAAAAAGATGTATTTATTGCAGAATGAAAGTCAAGTTTTTGAACCTTTTACTTCAAAGCAATCTATAAAAGACATTTTCCTTCATTTTTTTATTTTTAATAATGAACTCCTTCCATTGATGAGTTTTTGGCACAACCCATTATGCAACCTTGCTATTTGAAACAGCTTGCTGATGTTTTCTTAAATTACATCCTCTTGCGGGTCCATAAAGTCCTGAAGTTATTACAAATAAATAAACGGAGTTTCTCTTCATGATGTAAACCAGCTTTGAATGAAGTCATTGAGTGGAAGTTTGACTTGGATTGCTTCTGAAAATCTGCTTAGACCCAGGGCAAAGTTCTGCTTTTCCTCTCTGTGCTGCAGAAATTGGTGAGCAGCTGTTCTAAGTCAACTGAGGGGAGCAAACCCCTGTTGCTTAGTGTCTTGTTTTAATTTCCAGTGGGAAACCAAGTATCAGAAAGTCCATACTCTTCACTCACTTTTCTTTCTCTCACTTTTTACATGCAGTGTCCTCCTGAGCAAGTTGCACAGTCCAGTGTTAGTGAAGATTATGATATCTGAGAGTTTTCCCTTCCTTATTGAGCTAGGCATCCTATCCCATCCAGGTCTCAATCTTCCCCTAGATCAGTGGAGTTTGCACGACTGTTTAATGACCTGCACTCCTCTGAGATGAACCACAAAGCTTACGGCAGCAGCAATGAGGAGTGGACAGGACAGTGCAGACTCTGCTGTGGGCCGTAGAGTGCAGACAGTGTTATGAAATTGCATCAGCTCTTCACCTGGTTTCCTCACCATTCTTTCCCACTGTGTGATCCTCTGCATTCCATGGATCTTCATGTTTGGCCTGCCTAGCCTTTATGTCACTGAATGAAAAAGTAGACCTTCTCTGTCCCGCTGCAAGGATCCAAATCCAGGTCTGTATCACCTCAATGAAGGTTTGCTGCAGGGAGATACAAAAGGTTTCTGGGAAAGCTTGTGGATTCAGGAAATCTTGTTAGCACAAAGTTCCACATTTCTTTCACTAGCTTCTGTACCATCAATCCTTTACATTGGTTAGTTTTGACTTTCCAGATTTAGTGTGGTTTTCACAAACACACACCCACAATCAAAACAAATACGTAGGAATAATTTCATGTGCCAAGCAAGCAAACAAAATGTTCACAACTTTTTAAATTAAGCTGTGCTTAAAACTAAGATGTATTTGCAACTGAGCAATGTAACCAATAAACTCAACAGTCTATCTCATACTATTGACTATAATGGCCAGGACAACCTGTTCTCACTTCTCCTGACAGAGGGCCAAACTCTGACACTGGAGTTGTGTATCACATTTTAAAAGATGTTGTTTTGTGAAAAGCCTTATGCAAACAGTGGGTCTGTTTGTGGAGTGAGGTCCTCCTAGACTTTCAACCAAAATTAATAAGTATCTGCCCATAATCTTCACAGGAATCAACTCCTTGATGAGGAAAGATGGACAAGATAGCAGGACTCTTGGAAGATAAAATGCGAGATACATTACAAGATATAGCTTGAATAAAAAGAACAACTTGTTAATAGATGAAAATCAATATAAGTATGCCATTTAACACTGTGATTGAGATCTATGTGCTACATTCTTCTCATCTGAGATATTTTAATCTCTTGTTTTTAAGCTGGCAGCAGAGTGTTGTCACTTTGGTCTCCCAAAGGCTGAGTGCTCACATCATCACATGCCCCCATGCTTTGTCTACAGGGTGAGGTTAGCTGCCATTGTAGATTATATTCCCACATCTCTCCCTACCCTGAAAACTCTGAGCTGAAAACCAAAGCATTGTCAGGCATTTCTTTGTACCTGGAAGTGCTGTTGTCACATCCTGCAGTGGAGTGTGGGGTGTCCAAACCCACCTTTCCACTCCTCCTAGTGAGATGGGGAGATGGTCCACCACATACCATTTTGTGAGGTGGAGAGGTCAGTGAGTTAGGTCAGTCAGGCAGCAGCACATTTTGGCAGATTAAGCATAACCAGAGATCTAGCTGAGAGGGGAGAGCTGGTATACACGGCTTCCAACTACAGCTCCCATAAAACCCTGAGGCAGCATTTCACTGTAGAAATACTTCAATTTTCAGACATTAGGGGGTAGAGTAGGGTATGGAAAAAGCTTGTTGAAAAACTAAAACTGGTCACAGAAAGCTGATACTTAAACAAATAATTAATTTAGCTGCACACCAATTTTCTGTCACTAGTTTCAAAAAATTCCTGATTATCCCTAGTTGAGTCTGCAACATATACTGAGATTTTTTATTACTCTGGGTAACTCTGAACCAGTTAACCCTGCTATTTTCTCTTCCTCCACATAAGGTACAGATTTGTTCATCTCATGGGATGCTCAGTCAGCCTTTGGCTCCCCACACTGACAGCCAAGTTACAGTTTCAGCTCCATGAAACAGTGTTTATGTGAGAGCTAGAGAGAAAAGACACCTATGAACAAAGAAAAATAATTACATCTGTTTGTGTTATAGAAGCCCTTAGCAGCCCCACTCACACTTGGGCCCCTATACGTAGCACAGAGTAAGATCACAGTTGCAGTTTGAAGCTGCTTGCAACCTAATTGAGACAAGATGTAATCTGCTGGTGCAATGAGCAGTTGAGAAGGAGATCAAGGATGGAGGAAACGTCTTTTCTTAAACAGAGGAGAAAGAAAAGATGGGTTTTTGCAAATTGCAAATCCAGCATCTGGGGCTTGAAAAAATCTCATTGAATATCACAAAATCAATAACTAATAACTAATCAGGATTTTGTAATAAACGTTGAGAGCAGGTAATGGTTTGACATATTACTTGATGTTTTCATTTCTTTTTCCTTTTTCTTTTTCTTTCTTTCTTTTTTTTTTTTTTTTTTTTTTTTTTTTTCATGACTATCTCACGTTTGTGCCTTTAACTGAAAGGTGAGTTAGCATGCATTATGCTGATGCCCATATTTTGGAGTACTGTGTAGACAGTGATGGTCTACCCATGGCACTAGCTGTGAAGGTAGTCTTCAAAAGGCAAGGTTTTGTTAAAGAGCCATAATTGTTGAGAAAGTCTTAAAAACTAGTGTGTAGAGTGCAGTCTTGACAGATAGCTCTCTCAAGCTGAAAATTATCAATAACTATTTATATTTCAGTATTAATTATGCTTCCTACTTACCTTTTTGTAGGTACGCAGGTAATGTGCTTATCTGAGAGTCCTGATGATTTCTTGTATCCTCATATCACAGCTCCCATTGGTTTGTAACTACCTGGCCATATTTCTGGATTCTGGAATGAACAACTATGTATTTATATTTAATTCACCAGAACAACTTTCCTTTAACAACTGTAGGGAGCAGTGGCAGCCAGCATGGCTTCACTAGGGGGAAATCCTGCCTGACCAATTTGGTGGCCTTCTACGATGGGGCTACAGAACTGATGGACAGGGGTAGAGCAGCTGATGTCATCTACCTGGACTTGTGCAAAGCACTGTCCCACACGACATCCTCGTCTCTAAATTGGGGAAACATCAATTTGATAGGTGGAACACTTGGTGGATAAAGAACTGGCTGGATGGCCGCACGCAAAGAGTTGTGGTCAATGGCTCAGTGTCCGGCTGGAGGCCAGTGNCTGTCCCACACGACATCCTCGTCTCTAAATTGGGGAAACATCAATTTGATAGGTGGAACACTTGGTGGATAAAGAACTGGCTGGATGGCCGCACGCAAAG
>NDXB01008091.1:0-57919 GCA_002631895.1 Agapornis roseicollis
CGCTCCGCTCCGCTCCGTTCTGCTCCGCTCCGGGGTGCAGCCGGCCTCTCCCGAGCTGCTCACATCAGCAGTTCACCTTCATCTGTTTCTGCTGTAGATGTCAAGCTAATCACTTCTCTTTACATATTAATTTTAATTATCTCAGACGGTTTATTCAGTTTGTAATATAATAAAGATGTAAATCCTGATTTTATTCTGTGGAGTATTATACATGTTATAATGGAGTATTGTTGAGAGAGAGAAGGGCTATAGCTTGGAAGTATCACCTAATGCTTCTCTTGTTCTTTCATTCTTTTTAGGTATCCAGAATGGCAACTCTAGGACACAGAATACGGAGTTAGACATAGAACATATCATGGTTGCTTTAAAGAGTCTCACACTGATACCAAAGTCTCAGTGAGTCATGAGGGGAAATCCTTTCATTTTAATTGACTAGCCAAATTTACATGAAAGCAGCATCCCACTTCATCACTGGGATGACTTCCTGACAGTCACATTTTTTGTTCCCACTGGCATAGCTTTGTCTTTGCATTCATTTTGAATACTTGAACTTCATCTCTCTGCTCAGTGCCTACTGAAGCTACTGGAGAGGCAAAAGTTCTTTTGCTTGAATACTGGACCTTACTGCTTTCTCCATACTCTGCCTTGTGTACCTAAGATCTAATTTGCCTTCTTTTTCCTTATCCTCCTATGCAGACTAGCAACCATTTACTACTAGTTTCAGCAGATTTGACTGTCCTTTGGTGTGGGGATAAGCAGGGATATCAACCCAGAGTAGCATCGTGTGCCCTCAGTTTTCTCACTTATAAAAGTGTAACAGTACTTCCCCTAAGGGAATGTTTTGAGTCTTAAATAAATAGACTCATAAGAGTGGTTATTTTGATAGAAATAGGTTCTCTGGTTTCGATGAGCTACTCCTCATGCAAACTTTAGAGGCAAAAAAACAAGCAACACAAAACCCACACAAACACCCCCACCACAACCTCTTCTGCCTTGTAAAACCCAGCTTTTATTTACATCCTGCTACCTCTGAGCCCTCAGAGCTGTTGCAGCAGATTGCAGAATTGAAGTAGCGCTCTGATCAGATTTTTTAACTTGCTTCCTCTGCCACCCAAGCTCCAGCTCATACAGGTATCCTAAAAATAGGAATTTGAGGCGCACTGATGGGGTTGTTTTCTATGCTCTCAGAAAGCTCTTTGACTGTAGTTATGTTTCTGTACTGCTTGAGCTACAAAAAGAAATGCAGTAGCGCTGTTTGTCCAACATCACTGTTAACTTTTGAAGTATTCTTACTAGAAATATAACTGTATGTTTATTTAATCTATTTTAGGTCTCTGTAATCTTTCCAGTCTTGTCCCCTACCAGTAGATACTGGGAATAGGTTTTCTTCTGGGTTAATGAAGTCTAATTGTGTTTCTCCTGATAACTTACCAAGTTTGCCTCTTCCTATAAATTGTTCTGATACAGACACTGATAAGATAATGAATTTGGAGCACATCCACAATCATATTTTCAAAATAAGTATGTCAGACAAAGACTGTTAGAACAATGAAAAGAAGAAAGAGATAATTTTGGCTTAGTTTTGAAAACAAGACATGTTGAAAACAGACCTGTGAATCTGTAAAAACTAATATCAAAAAATGGCCTAAGGATTTTTATCTGTAACATTTCAGAGATGATAAAGTCAATGCTGAGTTTCCTCAAAAGCTAATGAATGGGAACCATTTGGAGCTGACAGTACCCTCAGTGATAGTGAACAAGACAGTTCCATGGAATGACCAGTACATGAATTCATGCCTTCTGTCTTTAGCAGACATTTAGCAGCTTATTCAAGTGGAAAACCACTTTTGTGTACACACATACACAAAATAAGGCTACTGCTAAGCTAATGAACAGAGAAAAGCATTTAGAAACAGCTGGTTCTTCTACAAAAAGCTGAAAAACATAAAGCTTGTTATTTTCATGTTCTTGATATTTTTGGTGGTGCTTTTATTTCAACGCCCTTAATGTTCTACATGTTCTGCAAGTCAGTGTAACTGAAATACTAAGTTTCTGTGGTACTGACAAGGGCTGGTCCTGTTTGATTACTCTTTTGGTAAGGTCAGCCACCATCATTTTGCCATCAGACATTTACAGTTGTGGGAATGACCTATTATGTTATGGACTCTGAATATTGTCTGCATTATGTTGAGATCCACACATTCTTTCATGCAGTTATGTGGTACAATGAAGTGCACCATTTACTAGGGGGAAGAGATTCCTTTTGAAATAGCAGAAAGCCCCTGCTCACCGTTTACAATCTTTTTATTCAAGCTAGTTGAGGATATAGGGTAGGAATAAAACTGAAATTCTCTCATTTGCTTTGGCTTCCTTTATCTGGGATCTTAAGAATCATAATACAAAAAAAGCTGCATTTAGAGTGCACTGGGGAGTGTTGCTGAATGAAACAGTCCTTTGTTTTGTGACACACCAAACTGAAATCAGAAGTACACAATCTACAGTGTTATGAAGCAATGTCAGGCCATCTATCCCCAAGCTGCTTATTGATGTGTTTGCATTCTGTGATCCATCTCTGACTTCCTCCTGCACGCTTACTCTTGCCACTAGCTTTGTTTCTAACCTTCTCTTCTGTTAGGGTTGGCAGTGAGACTTTTTTTAAGGTGGTTTGATGCCTCCTGTTCATATCCTAATGATTTTTCTCTTAGTTTTGAAACTACTCTGGCCCATTTAATTGCTTTTGTTCCTGTTCGTGTGGCCTGAACAATAATGGACACTTAAAAGATGGATAACAATTGAAAATGTTGTCAAAAGTTCATAGAAGGTCTGTTTTCAAATGCTAGCCTGTTTCATATGCTATTTTCTGTTAGCCTCAACTGGTCCGGGAAATATTCAGCATTTCTATAAGTTCAAGTTGCTACATCACTTTTCTCTTGCTTCCTTTTTAATGAAGACTGAAACTTTCTTCATTCTGTTCCCTTTAAAGTAGAAGGATTTGGTGTAGATTTAACACTGGATCTACTTTTCAAACTCCCTTATTCATCCCACAACAAACCATATGTAGGATCGAATGCACTCATTTAGATCAACTGAAAGATTTGGAGCTAAGCTGTCTGTGTACTATCTTATGCTAATGGCGTTCCCATGATAACAAGTGTGGAGGGGGTGGACATCAGATTTATCAGATTTTTCCCAGTCATGATTTATCATGATAAGTGAACATTCTTTTGGGTAATACACTGAATATCACAACTAATGCTAAAAGGCAAGTTTGGCATAATCCCAGTTTTAGCCTTTGTGATATACTGCATACAGCATTTATATAGAGTAAGATGCCATGAAGTTCTTTATTGCCAGGATTTATAATAAAATACTTCAGTATGCACTGCTCTTTTGTTGTATGCAAAAATAGTGATGGAGACTGACATAATTCTGAGCATGTGTAGTACAGTCCAAAATTTTGTCTGGAATGTTTTGGGGCGGATTTGGTGACTCTGTGTAATAGCACTATCTTCTGCTGTGGTGTAGATGGCTTTTATCTAGCCACTAGAGGCTATTTCAGGATGAACTCACAACCTGCACTGTATCTTTTTACTCAATCATTTCTATGTGCAGAGTGGCAGTAGTATTTTCAGAATAGCACTTATGATAAGGAAAAAGTAGGCATAAATGGGCTGCTGAGAATTTATTGGTATTCCTAGTTCTGTTGATCAGGAGCCTTGCCAATAAAGTGACTCAACTGCCTGTTTCGTGAACAGGTAGAGCCTTTTCTAGCCAGAGTATTTCTCCTCATCAGAGATAAGAGTTGGTGACTTAAGGGTAGAATGAACAGGAGCTAAGACAGCTTGTCATTGCTGAATCTTGTCCTGACAGCTGCCTTAGCAGAATGCATTTGATAAACTGTGATTGACAAAATACTTGAAAACTGCAGCTTAAAACTGAATTTGTGGAGCATGCAAAAGTAGACAGGATAAAGTAAGAAGAGTCTTAGGAGCACACAGAGCTGTCATCATGCACATAACTCTCTTTAAATTTGTGAAGAAGAAAGCTCCAGGGAAACCTAGATTGTCCTAATGTAATTATCAAGATCATTACTGTAATTGAGCCTTCATTTGAAGGTAGGTCATTATGCAATATTTTATACTTGTTTGTTATGCAAAATCTAATGCTGTAGCTTCATTCAGTAGTAGAGAAGGGGGAAAACCAAAAATGCAGCTCCAGTTCGCACTGAGCGTTTGGAGGCCGTGCGTAAAGTCTCAAGTGTTATGGTCCATTCTAATAATTAAAAAAAAAATAATTACAAAAGTGGACAAATTTTAGTGACTTTACAGGTCTGATTTGAAAACAATTGCAAGTTTCCACTTATTGCAGATTAAGCTCAGAATTCTCTAAAAAGGAAACCCTTCTAATGCATCTTCTGTAGGATTAAAGGCACCCAGAGGGCTTTTTTCATAGGTGGGTTTTCTTTTCTATTTCAGATCAATCTCTTTGATTGTCTACATAAAACGTTATGTGCTTTCCCACAAGGTTATGGCAGTGAAGTACACCACTTCTCTATAAATACTGGGATGATTTTCAAAGTATTTCAATATGCATTTAATTGCAAAACCAAGCTACACAGAACACTGCTAGTATTGCCAAGTGCAGAACGCTGTGGCAGTAAGCAGAGCACAGTAGTCTCTTTCCCTGTGTTGTTTGTAGCCATTAGACTGCACTAGCAGTTGATGCATTTGTTGGTGTTTGTTCTGTTTCACATTTGCATTTCAGTTTCTGTGAAGGAAAGATAAAATAGAGATAAACAAATTATGCTTATTTGCTCTTTAGTTAAGCTCCTATTAGACTTATGATTTTAAGAGAGAGAACACTGGGGGAAAAATGCCTAAGTAGTCTTTGCAGAGCATCATACGTCCATTCAGTCTCCAGCAGACTTCAAAAGGACATATCCCTGAGATTTTAATGAAAATATAAACCAATGGGGAATAACTAAAAATACCCTTAAAATGAAGGGGAAACTAGGTCGCTCACCACATGACTCAGTATTTGTAGCTTAGATAGAATATATTGCAGTGGTTTTCACATCATAGGTATCCTCCTGGTACATGTAGGATGTACTGTGTATGTCTATCTGCTCTAAAATGTTATCAGTTTTGAGTCATTGTGTCTAATGCTCTTTCGCTAACAGTGCACAGCATGAACTTGTAATATGTTTATATGTGCCTGTCTTGTCCAGGCAATTCTTCTGGCTCTTCTATAAACTGTTTGGTTTGTGGAAACTGGGCAGAGGCTGGCATCTATCAGGGAACAGATGAATTAAATTATTACTAGCCTATGTTGTATGCAAAGGGAAGCAGCTACCATGATGTGTAAGGTAAAGGTGCGGTATATGAGAGCTGAATGTGTGGTGGTTGCCTCTTCCTGCACTTCCTTGTGCCAAACTTAATTTTAGTGTTCGGGGGGGTTTTTTGTTTGAAATGAGCTGGGAAAACAGATCCAGAATGAAGTGCTACTGTTCTGTGTGCCAACTGTTATCCGGGGTGCTGGAGACAAAGCAGTCAAAAATTTTCTGAAGAGTTTTAAGATGCTGAACTGGAGGGAGAGAAAAGAACAGGGGAAATTGGTAACTGTTGAGGAACTACCATGAACCTTGGATTGTCTGTTATTATTCAGGGAAGTTACATTAGTGGGAGAGTTGACAATCCTGTGACTGGGTATGGCAGTAATGCAACCGCCGTCATACAGAAATAAAACCCTAGCTGAAGGTCTCTATAAAGAACAAAACACAAAATGTTATCACTGCCATTCTATAACGGTGTGCAATGTCCATACCTTGAACAATAGGTTGGGTTCTCATTCTTCCATTTGAAGAGTTCTGTAGTAGAACTGTGAAAGGTAAGAGCCAGTGAGATGGGTTACCCAATGTAACAAGACAAAGCTTCCTTGTGAAGAGTGACTTAATATTATTTAGTGTAAAAAAACCAAAGCGAACAAAAACCCAAAACCCAAAAAACAAACCAAAACAAACCTCAAAACCCAAACAGCAACTAGTGACATGACTTGAGTCTGCACAGTAGTAATAACATAGAAAATGTGAATGATTGTTCATTGCTTTTTCCCCATATAGGAAATCTACAGCATCAAATCAGTAATAGCAGATCCAAAATGAACAAAAATCTACTTCATAGAATCATACAACCTTGGACTGGTTTGGGTTGGAAAGGACCTTAAAGCTCATCTAGTTCTAACTCCCTGCCATAGGCAGGGACACGTTCCATTAGAGCAGGTTGCTTCAAGCCCCATCCAACCTGGCCTTGAATGCTGCCAGGGATGGGACAGCCACAGATTCTCTGGGCACCCTGTGGCAGTGCCTCAGCACCCTCACAGGGAAGAACTTCTGCCTTAGATCTAAATCTGCTCTCTTTCGGTATAAAGCCATTGCCTCTTGTCATATCACTACTTCATACAACGTTCAGGGAAGTTGTTGGGCTACTTGTCCCTGGACTTTGTAAATACGAACAATTTACACTGGTTAAAAACCAGATGAGAAATTAATAGAAGAAAAATCCAACCAGGGGTGTTGAATAAAAATTTTGGGAAATCTGAGACAAACTGCTGGAGTTTGAGAGGCTGTTTGTTCTTAAGGATTCTCTTCATGTGTTTACTCTAGTTTTATACTTTTCCTTAGGCTAGAGATGTGATAAAAGATCTGACTTGGTACAGGTTATAGTTACATTCTTTGTCAGAGCAGCCTGAGAATGATTTTGTTTTGAAGCTATAGGTGATCTCATTATAGAGGCTGAAGAGAGAGTTGGTAAAATCTGAGATTGAAATCTTGTCTCTTTTAATTTTTTCCCCAACAAATAACACAGTAAGACTGTAAGTTTGTCTGCTTGTCTGTGAATTGTGTGTCAGTTCTTAGTTCTTCAGGACTGTTTACAGGCATAGCTGCCAAATTGGATTTTACCAACTAAATTACTTGAAAACTGTAATTTTGTTTTGTTTTTTTTTTTCCCCTCACTAATGCAACTTGCCATAGAAAGAGAAGAGTAAGTGAAAGTAGGTCTAAAGGTGGTTGAGGCTCTTCAATTACTTAACTTGCCATAACAATTTAAAAGCAAATAATTTTTAACACTGAAGAACTTAGCTGTATAATAGGAAATCAGATGCTGAAGTTATTACTTTAAGAGCTTCTTTGTTTTGTAAGGCATTACTATTGCTAGAACATTGGTTTTGGCCATTGATCTCCCTAGGAACACAACTGCATGTATTTCTTTTAGTGTTTCTTTGTATTTTTAGGGGATTGCTTTATCTTAAGTGAGCAATGTACTACACTGTTAGAAGCATATTGTAGGGACTATGAATATTCAGGTCATTGAAAGAATGCCCAGTATGTCAGTAGGGCTAACATGGTAGCCATTTGGTCTTTCATACCTTTTTTGTCCATATATATTGGCTTTACATTGTTCTTTTGACAGATTAAATCATGTTTTAGTTGTTTCCTACTTTGTTTTGGAGAAGGGGCAGGGTGACGACACCTAACGTGATTACAAGAATTTAGTGCTATTAGAATTGCATGGAAAACCTGCTTTACATTGTTTTATGAATCCCTCAGTGTTTATTTCACAGCTGTCACAGTGCTCCATTCTGCTGACATTTGAGAAATTAAAACAAGTGCAGTGTTATCAAGATCAGCTAATTCTGGTTTATTTCCTTGCTCACAAGAGAAGCAGGAAAATAGTCTGGGGAGATAATTTTTAATGTAGCATTTTGATTGGCTTTTTCTTTCTGTCCACCTCCAAGCTGAAGAAGTACAGGGTATCAGTATCCCGCAATAAAGAGGATTCTTTTTAGGGAATTCTTTTTAGAATTCAAATTATTTTTAGCCTTCTCTAAGCAGTTTCTATTTACAACATCCTGTGTAGTGCCAAAAGCGACAAAGAACAGCAGTGGGTGCCTTAATCAAAGTGTTGATTGGTTGTAGTACAATGCATATAGTCCCCTCTAAATTCCAGCTTTGTGCTTGACCACTTTTGTTGTATAACTTGGTTAATGTGAATTTTGTCACCATAATTCTGTAAGGATCCAGGATTTTGTGATTTTTAAGTGGGATTTTTTTTTTTCCAAATAAGTAGGGCTGAAAATGTTACCCTCTCAGCAGGAACTGTTTCGTTTGTACTCCAGCAATTTATAGTGTCCCACTAACTTAATGAGTCAGGTGCTGGTCTTTCCAGGAATTAATTTTTTGATCAAAACCAGAGAAGCTGAACTAATAAAGTGTTATTTGAGAGAAAGACTTGAATGGAAGAGGTATTAAAGAAAGAACAATAAACCTTAGAGTATCTGTAGTTGCCACTTGAGATTGAAGCTTTTCTTAGTTTATAATAAATTGTTTCCATGAAAATTGTGTCTTATGATTTTATAAATTATGGAAATATTGATCCATGGCTGAATCATTGACTTGTATTGGGATACTAACCCTTTCCTATGAGCATGATGTTATAGTTTTTACATTGACCCTTACTTTAAAAGGAAGGCAGAACAAAACTGAAAGGAAACAGTGTGGAAAAGAGTAAAAATGTTACAAAGCTTCACTTAGAGTTTTTCTTTTTGTACAAGTCAGTGACCATGTTGAATTAAGAGGCAATTATGAACACTTTAGATGTAAGAGGGCATTTGAGTTCGGGGGCATTTGAGAAGACTCATCCAAGTTTTCCAGTGATTTAGTAGCATGATCTTAAAGTGGTATTGTGAAATTGATTGAAATTCCTAAATAGACATCCTTTAGAGGGCTTATATTTAGTTCTTTTTTGGAAATAAGACACATAGGAACCATATAATTTGACTGAAATAAATCCATTTGAAATTTAATTTCAGTTCACTGTAAGTTCTTAAGTGTAGACAGAGTTCTGCACGAAGAAATAGATACATATATTCACTCTCCTGAGTGCTGATGTGATGCATGTCCCTGTGATTGCTACGGTACTAGTACATCCTAATGCTTTAATTAGTTCAGAGAAAATGAAAATGCAAAATTAAAGTATTTGTCATTTGAAGTCCTGTACTGTTGTCCCTGATGTAGCTAATTACTTAGTTGATTCTCTGTAAAAGACATGGACAATGTGCTTGGAAAATCCAGCTCCTGGTTCAGTAGATGCTGGTCATGTTTGGTAATATTTAGAGTGTCATAAATAGAAATGTCATTAAAAAATTCCTCTGCCTCCCATTTTGTAGCATTACCTCTGGTCGACTGTGGAGAGAGAAAATGATGTATTTCCTGTTGAGTTCACTGAACTATAATATTCTTTGGAACCTACTTGAGCTAAGAGCATTTTCCTTTGTGGTGTTTGGCATTCTTGCCTGAGCATTTGGGGTGTGCACACATGTAAATGTGTACTTGCAAAAATAAAATATGCCTTGTGGATATTTTCTATTGGAGAATGCTTCTCCGTAAGAGCTGCAGTATACAGCTCAGGTAAAGCTGTCTCAGTGTAATTGGCTTGTTGAATGTGCTTCAGAGAAAAGTAGCATTAATACGACGGTTGTAAAAGATCAAACAAAACAGTGGGTACAAAATGTGCAATAGAGCGTAATGGAGTAAAACAGCAGAGTAATTCTCTCAAGACAATATGGGAAAAGAAAAATCATGTATTCTTGTTATTACAGCACAGTTCATATTCTCATATTTTCCTGCATGATTTTATTACTGACTTTTTGCTAATTTCTTCATAAGCCACTGTTTGCAAATAGGTTAAGAGTGCCACGTTTGTTACGCCTGTCCAATATTCTTGGTCCAAAATGTTAGGGTAGAAGGTGATGAAAATGCAAAACCAAGAAAGGTTATTTGAGTAAAATGCAGAGCTTTGGTCTGCCCAGTTCTGAGAGTGGTGTGAGTGGTGTGTCAGTTCTTACGGGGTTTGTTCTATTCCTCAAGGAACATAATCAGTGCTAAATGATAGCAATAAATGTTGAGCAAATAACAATGAAAATGTACCAAGGCACTAACAGAGGAGCAGCCCCTGCCCATTGAAAGTGTTCAATAGGGAGGAAATCAGACACAGCTGGGACAAGCCTCAGCCATGTGAGTGTGACAGAAATGGAGTGGTTTTGTGTGAACATTGGAAGCAAGGGGAAGAAGCTGGAGAAATTCAGGGCATTTATTTGTAAGACTGGTTTTTAATACTGCTGAAGCGCTAGTTTATAAAAAATAAACCGTCTTTTTACTGTTTATTACTAGTTAAAGTTGGGGTTTGCCACTTTGAAAAGTAGAAGAGGGAAAATGAGAACAGAGCTTAGGAGGATATTTATGCTCCGGTCATATTTAAAGTTCCATAGTTATTTTCTGGATGAACGTTGATGGAGAGGCACAATTAGAGGTGGAGGAACCAAGCCGTATAAAAAAGACAAACCAAAATATAAACAATGTGCTCGCATCTTCAAGGGTTAAGCATGCACTGTCTGTTAGCCAAGCTTTTACCTGTGCCTGCTGGGAAATGCTGAACAGCGAAATTCTACAGCACTTGACTAAATTACGTTGACAATTCATAGTGCCTAGTTGGAAGCATCCATTCGAGCAGGACTGTGAAGGGAAAGAAAACAACTGGGGATTGAGGAGGGAAGTGGGGAGTGGAGAAGAAGAGATAGGAGTGATACCTGCTCCTGGAAAGGTAACAGTTTAGAAGCATTCTTAGGCCAGCTTGAAAGAAGGACCATAAATTAAGAGCAACGCGACATCTGGTGAGCAGCCTCTTTGCTGTAAGACAGACCTGTCCTGTGGTGGCCAGCAGTGCTTTGTGGTGGGATGCTGAGGAGTGGGACTTCCAACTGCAGAGTGTGCAGAGGTGCCTCCTGATCTCTGGTTACACAGCATAGTGATAGGGAATGAAAATGAGGGGAGTACTTATACCTTTGCCTTGTTGGACAGCAAGAAGACGTTGCGTAGGTCTCCCACCAGGCCTTGTGGGAGGCTGCTGGGCTGTGAGGGAACTTAGATAAACGTTAAAACATAATGGAATAGCAGAAGCAGTGTCAGTCTCTGAAGAGGCTGCTGCGAGAAAGGAAAAGAAAATGAGTTTGCTGAATACTGTGCAGAAGACAAGCAGCTAATCTGGATGTCGTGTGCCTCACAGGAGCATGGCTGAAGAATTGCAGTATTTGCTTTCTCCATTTTCAAAATCAGCTGCTAGTATTTATGCTATTATTTAAAAATAGCCGTATCAGCATTGATTTCTAAGTTAAACTGGGGCTTGATGCAGCAGGGTGGAAGCTGCTACTCATTTATCTTTGAACGTAATTTACTGCAAGCAGATTTCTTTCTCTCTGTGGGTTACTGTAGGAGGAAGTGGACCTGTGGACACTGTGGGGTTGTGTTTTAGAGGAATGTGTAAGGGGCAAGCATAATAAATACACACAGGATTTACTTTTTCCAGCTGTAAAGTGGGGTGTCTGATAAGGGCTAAAATTAGCTTAATGATCTAAAGATTTACTTACAAAAAGTTTTTTTTCCCTAATTTTTGGAAAGGCCAAAGATTGTAGGTCATGGTCTATTCTTTACTGTAAGATAATTGCAAAATCCATTACTGTTCCTTGGAGGTGGTTTTTTTATAAAAGGCTGTACTAAATCTGAATAAAAGCCTAATGAGTAGATTAGTTAGAAAAATAGTCCTCATGAGGATGTTTGATTCTGAGTGCAGCGGCTAGAGATAACCCTAAATGCAATTAGGTTTAACTCCCTGTGAGTGTCAAAGGAAGGTAATACCCATGGAGACTTCCCTTTAGATGACGCTATTCTGAAAGTGTCTCAGCATTTAAATTATTCTTTCCTTTGGGCATTGGTAACAAACTTTACTTCTTGGAGAATTAGGTTCAGATGTTTCACATCAAAAAGAGGGATGTCTCAGCTTCCTGGTGGGAACAGGTTGTTGTCCTCATCAGTACCCTTTGTAACTGCAAGGATCAGATATCCCAAGGTGGACACAGTCAGGTAAAAAGAGATGACAGCAGATTCAGGAACACACACTTAAAGCTTAATGTGACAAAATGTCAACGTATGAGCTGTTGGTGGATTAATTCTGGTTTTTCCTCTTGAAAGAGAAATGAAAACAAAACTTCTGCTAAAAGCAAAATACGAAAATAGAGACAGTAAAGATGTCAAATGTTTGCATGTTATAGGGTGTGATATAACAGAAACTGTACAATTGCAAACTACTGAAATGGTTTCATTCAATTGTGAGTAGCACAGAGGAATAACACTGTATTGAAGAATTTGGTCTCATTTTTACATAAAAAGGACAAGATTAAAACTAAAACCCTTAATGAAATTTGTCTTCCTGAAGCTGGGGAGATTTTATAAGACAAAAAAGAAGAAAATGGCATTCTTGCTACAGTGCAGCGTCACTGTGTTAGTTGAGATGCAGCAGACTGAGCCTGATTATGTTGATGGTCAATGTAAGACTCACCATGCTGCTGTGATAAACATATAAAAATCTATATATTACAGCTGAAAGTCTCAATTTTCCAAATGTATTTTAAAAGTCTGGTTTAGATGATAAATGTTATCCTTTAGAAGAGTGCAATAATACCTACTTGGCTATAGGACTAATAGATAATACACTCAAAGTAATCTAGTATGATCTTAAATACCTACTGTTCAGCATGTGTAGAACTTCAGGTTAAATTCTAATGCATGTATTATAGCCAGTTTTTTATGTACTCTGTCCTTTTTGTGGTTAATGATACTGACAGTGAATATATGTACCTCCTGCAAAGCAAGATTTCATCAGTACTACTGCTGCTCAATACACCTTTTTGTATGCCATTGATAACAACTTAAAAGTATTGTTCTCCAGATAATAATGAGTAATATATCTTTTCTTATTCAGGAATGTTTTGGGTGGGAGGAGGTGAAACATTCTGTTGGGTGTGTGTCACCAAAGGTGAATAGAATGTGAAAGGATGAGAAGAGCCATCTCTAAACTGTATTTGTTTTATTTCATTTAGATTTTCACACACACCTTTCTGAGAAATTGAAAGACAGACAGACAAGCTGGCAGCAGCTGGCTGAGACAAAGAACTCTCTAATACGTAAGGTTTTTATCTTGCTTAAACTGTGTTCCTTGTAAATGTAGAACCTAGTTTAGAATTTGTGGGGTTTGCAACAATTAATCTAGTTCTGTTTATGTTCTGCTTATTATGTATTTGGTGATTTTGTTTGTGTGTTTCCTCCAGGGTGTTTATATTCTGTTAAATAAATCTGATCTCTCTTTACTACTTAATTCTATTGCATTGTTGAGTTACCTTCCTGATTTGATTGAACTCAGGGTGGGGCTTTTGGGTTTTGCTGGGAGTATTCACCAGGTGGTGAAGCAGCTGATGGTGCTTCACAGGATGGGGCTCATTACATGGAGAGAAAGAGAGCTAGGACTTGAGGAGTGCCAGGTCTGGGTGTACACAGGCCTAACTGTAAAGCTGTGGTGTGTGTGTCTAGCAGTATTTTCACCAAAGAAATTGCACGTTTTATCCCATGTGATGCTTGTGGTAGGTATTTCTTATATCTGAATTTCCAGTGAAAGATTTAGTGATGACACTGTTTGCCTGTAGTTTTGATTTTAGGTTTTTTGTTTTAAGTGTTTCAGATTCAGCCACTGACACTTGATGTGACACTGAAGGTTTGTTTCTTAGGGGCTGTGCAAGACAGTTGGGGAGGGGTGGGTGGGTTTATTTTGTCTATTTTATAGGGAATCACCTACTTTATTGTTGTTACTCCCCTTTCCCTGCCTTCCCCACTACACCTTTTGTTTCACTAAGGGCAAGATGACTTTGAGAGGATGAGGATGCTTGGCAAAAAAATGGCAATATACTTTGTAGCAAAAGAAAAAGCAAGCTGTAGTAATATAAATCCAGTGGCATCTTAAGGCATTTTAGTGACATCTTCTTCATGTGTCTTGAGTTCAGAAGGTGGCTTTCATTCATCAGATCTGTATGCTTACACTAACTCTATCAGTATGTGCCCTTACCAGTTTATTAGGGGCTGTTATTGTAAAACCTTTTGCCCTCAACCCTACAATTTTTGCCTTGTATTTGACAACGTGAGATGAAAGATCCATTCTTGTATTTCATTATGTTCCATTGCAACAATGACCTGGTACCTACATGAAAGATCCCTTTCCATTTGGGCTTCTCACTTAAGCTCTTAAGCAAATGGTTTGCAAAATTATTCCTAACCAGGAATAATATTCTGCTTGTTTAATATTTAAATGAGACCTAAACCAATGTTTTCTTGTCACCCCCAATTTGATTTTCTGTTATATTTCTTTCCATAATTGCTTGATTGTTGCTGAAAAATAGTGAATGGCATTACGCTTTGAAAATCAAACAGTGTCTGAGCAAATACTGGGGCAGTTTATTACATCAGATTCTGGAAAGTACTGAGATCTGTGACCATCTTATAGCTATTGCAGCCAAAGAATGCTTAGTGTGTTTTCAAACTGGAGATAAGGACCGTTTTATGTATTTCCATGCCTCTTAAAAGAATGGGAGCCAGCGCATATAGAAGGGAAATTAAATTTCAAACAAATTTGATTTATATATTGATTTTAACTTTTGGCATTGTATCATTCAGGGCTCTAGAAATTAAGACAAACATGAGAATATATTAATAACTACATAGCAAGTCAAAAATACTTGATGATAGTATTAATTTTCACCTCTGACTTGACAAGTCCAGAGGAGGCCATGAGGATGATCAGGGGACTGGAGCATCTCCCATATGAAGACAGGCTGAGAGAGTTGGGGCTGTTCAGCCTGGGGAAGAGAAGGCTGCGTGGAGACCTCAGAGCAGCCTTCCAGTATCTGAAGGGGGCCTCTAGGGATGCTGGGGAGGGACTCTTCATTAGGGACTGCAGTGACAGGACAAGGGGTAACGGGCTCAAACTGAAACAGGAGAGGTTTAGATTGGATCTAAGGAAGAAATTCTTTGCTGTGAGGGTGGTGAGGCACTGGAATGGGTTGGCCAGGGAGGTTGTGAGTGCTGCATCCCTGGCAGTGTTCAAGGCCAGGTTGGATGAAGCCTTGTGTGGCATGGTTTAGTGTGAGGTGTCTCTGCTTATGGCAGGGGGGTTGGAACTGGATGATCTTAAGGTCCTCTCCAACCTGAGCTATTCTATGATTCTATGACAGTAATGTATTTTAGAAAATTGTACTGTAACAGCAATAGAAAAACTTGGTACTTTTTGTGACTTTAATGAGTCTAATTACTTGGACATGTGAAATCTGATATTAGTAGTAAAACAGTTCATTGCATGCTCTAAATGTGGTAAGAAAGGAGAAGTGAGCTTATAGATTCAGGTGTGCTGACTGGTGTTGATGTCAGCCAAATCAACTATGGTGGTAGTTTAAGGGAATTGACCAAACCCAAGCTTTAACTGTGTTCCTTTTAAAAAGTGCTGTAGGATTCTTTGCATCAGTCTGAATGCTGCCAAAACCAGACAGATGGCAGTAACCTTGGTTTAAAGCCTCAGCTGGCTGTGAATGCATCCAAACACTGTTGCAAAGCTTTTGGCTCACATGTTGTGTCAACAAAAGAGGACTCTTTATATCCCCATAAGTGGAGCCCTCAGACTTTTCATTTTAAAGATAACCACTTATTGAGTGTGCTCATTTAGTGGGTGGATTGCTTTGTTGTGTTCTAATGAAATGTTAGGTTTCTTTATTTTGCTAAAGAGAAAGAATCTGCTGGTGGAGCCTAACAGGTAATGGGTAAAAGAGGTTAAGTGCTGAAGAGGGGTGTTATAAGGTCAGTGCTTCAGAAATACAGGCAGAAGGATTGTTGTCAGATCCTTGTTCAGACTCTGGAATGAAAACTGATAAAAGCATCCTGTAGGGAAAACATCTTCCCTTCCTTCTCTTTGGTGTAGACCTACCTAAATTTCACCTTTTCTGACTTTTCCTTTTCTGGGAGAATTCTTAATAGATTTAAAAAATCCCCAAACACACAAACAAAAAAATACTTCAAATCTATCTCATCCTAAACACCCAGAAATTAAAACCAAAACCAACCAGAGAACGAAACCACCCTGGGTTTCTTTCTAAAGCTGTAAAATAATGTAACTAAAGCTCAGAGACTTAACAGAAACATAAAGCTTTTAAAGCATTCAGATAGTGTAATGTTGAGCAATATATAAAAGTAAAAGAAATCTGATAGCATGCAGCTTAGAGCATGACTTAAATAGGACACTGAGAGGCCTGCACTTCTCATTAAATAATAAAGATGAAAGGATCAGCTCCTCTTATAGTGTGTGCAAACTACCTGACCAGTAAGTGCAATGGAAGGCTTAGCATGGAGGGAGAAAGGATTGAGCCACATAATTAAGAAACATAATGCAGTGCACTAACAGTGGTTGTCTTGGTAGCCTTTTTTTGTACCATTTCCTAACCTTTGGTTCACTTTGCAACCATTGTCATGTGGTTTAAGCATCTTTGCTTTTGTTTCAACATGATGATCTTGAGTAAATGGTAAATATACAAATCTGGACATTTTTGTGGAGTCCATAATCTCTGAATTCATGTATAAGCCTGCCAATGCCAAAGCAGGTTTAAATGACTATAGTTACTAAGCTATGTATTTGATATGTTGTTGCAGAAAGCATATGTCTCAAAGACCTGTGGAAATCTGTGATGTGCAAGGAAATTCTTTAAGTGATTTGGGGACATTATCAATTGAACTGTAATTTAATGAAGATGGGGATTATGCCTGTTCCAGGGGAAGAAAATGGATTGAATTTTATCCTGTGCTTATGATGTTTAGATACAAAATGCAGATGGTTGCGTTTATGGGGATTTGATTGAGGAGGATGATCCCTCCATGATATTGTCACTGAAATCCAGGAAATGAACTCTGTAACCAGAATGAGAGGTTAGAAACCAATATGACTTTATTACGGTACCGGGTGCATGGAGGATTTCTGTGCCTGTCATGCGCACTGAGAAGAGACAGTTCACAACTTATGTATCTTCATTATATACATATTCATTATAATTCCATGAAATACCCACCCAGTTCTCATTTCTCATGCATATGGGAATTTGGGCAGATAAGGCCACTGTGCAGGTGCTGTGAATTTTAAGGAATGGTGCCTGGGGGTCCTAGTGGTTGTCTGGAGAGAAATGCCCCTACTCAGTTTACCCTGTTATGGAAATCCATTAGTTAAGGACATTGGAATGCTTGCTTAGTCTTTCCAGTTAACTACTTGTTCTTGTTGAGGCTAATTTACAATCCTAAAGGGCTCTCAAGGTTTTTTTCTTTCTCCAGCCTCTCAGAAAGAGGAAGGCCCACATTGGTTTGAGAGAAGACATCTGGTTCTCTTGTTGCTTGCCTTCCTTATCTTTATAATCTCCATACACAAGTGTCTATAGCCTTTATGCACAGTAAAATTCTAGTTTAAGAATCCTTGTAGCCCTGTCTAAATCTATATATTGAGTGGAATACTAATTTAATTTGGCATCACTATGACATTAAAATCATCACAGAATGGGGAACTGATGCCCAGTAGCCTCCTGATGTAAATAAGTTCTTTGAAAATTTTATTTCAATATTGTGTATGGAGACTGTGGATAGTGTTTGTAATAATTCTGTTTATGTCACAGTAGGGAGGAATTTAGATCACTTTGCGGCTTTCAGCATGGTTTGCCTTACTGAGGATTATGTGGGTTTACATTTCTGGGAAGGCTTTGGGTTTCCATTTTAATGTAAATCCTTTCAAAAATACATGAGCAAAACCTGGTTTTGTCATGGGATTTTAGCAGTGATTTCTTTAAGTAACCAAGTCCAGGTTGTACCATTGCTCTTCATGCAACATACTGTTTTGATAAGAAACAATCGACCAGAGAATGTAAACCGCAAAGCCAAAAGTGTGCGATAAAATCAAATGAGAAAGTAGGAAGCTCTGAGGGGGAAGGAAAACTCACTTGCTTCTTGCGTTCTAGAAGAAAACAAGCTGACAGTTCTACCAGGTGCCTCTCCTAGGAGCAGACATAACACTTGTTACAGGATTTGTCTTGAAAACACCGGTATTTGAACTAAAGGATTTGCAAATTTGCTTGAGAAACAAACCAGATTGTGTGTTGAAAGACGGAGCTGCAAGCAAAATACTCGATCATGTCAGGTTTATACAAACTGATCTCCTGTGTAACGCGCCATGTCCTAGAAAACTGGAAGCCATGAGAACAAGAACTTATATTTTAAGGAGTTCTCTGACAGCTTATAAAAAATAGCTTTTTATATGAAGCTTCTACCTTAAAGAAGCTGATGAAATAGGTGGTAATTTTTAACACAAGCAGTGACAAAATAAACACCATCTGCTAGTGCTGACTTATTCCATAGTATTCTCATGCTGGGTGATTTTATTTCACTTTTTTTCAGAAATAGTTAATGGCACATCTGCTGTGTGGTTGAGGTGCATTTTCACTGATTAAATGTGGACATAGGTTTAGGGAAAACAACGTTGAAACTTCTTTGAGAAAGTGAAGGATGTATTAAACTAATAAAAGAAACTCACAAAATATATAGATATGTTGATGCCTTTTAATTTTTATTTTGATCCAATAATAAATTGGATGTTAATGTTAAACATGTTGTATTCTTTTAAAGTACCTGGCTATCATGGAAAACTTCTAATTTAGTCTTTCTTTTACCAAAGCAAAGATCTTTCCACAATGACGTTCTTGGTCTTCCAAGCAAGCCCACTTCTTTAGCACACCTGTGAATCTGGGGCTGGGAAGACAGAGCAGGTTCAGATGTCATGTGGGATTGGTATCAGACTTGAGGGAGCATAATGTACAGTGCCATCATTGGAACTGCACAATAAAATCGTGAGGTTTACCTCAAGATCCACTTGAATGCTGTACAATAAGAAATTCTACATACATGCAAGATTGTTTACTTATTATAGAGTGTGTCTTTATCCTGTGAAGCTCTGTGAAGTTATATTTCCTCCCAAGCAAGGTTGTTAGACAAGGTGTAATCATCTGGTGTCCCTGGGTTACTCAGACAAAGACATAATTCGTGGTGTTTTGTGCTGTGGCATGTTTTCTTCCCTTTGGTAGAGCTTGATAGTCCTATTGGCTTGAAGACTCCTCTCCTGTGTCCCTACAAAGCAGTCTCTTCCCAAATTACCCCAGTAAGTTCTATCTTTTCCTTCTCAGTCAGCAATGAGAAATCTTTGTTGTGGGAATTCCTCTTTAGCGCTTTATTGCAGAGGCATTAACATAATGATCTACTATGCAAAATCCAAGCAATTAGGCTGTTAAACCTGTGTTTACCTTGCCAAATAATAAGTCCCTATCCTGTTATCAGTATAAGTAGATTTTAATAAATCCAAAAAACTAAATGGCTCAATCTCCAGATGGATGGGTGGATATTTAATTTTAGGATTTTGATAGACATTAAAGCCGTAGACCAGATAACTTAGAAAAAACCCCCTTTGGCTACTTTACCCTCTGGTAGGTTTCAGAACAGGACGGACTCCAGAGGCGAGAATTCAGAGCTTGTCTAGAACTTTGCAAATCTCAAGGAAAAAACTAAATTCAGTTTTTTCCCTTCCTACCACCAAGGTCTGTTTAATGGAATGAAATCCTTGTCCTCCTGCTATGGTCTAGAAAGCATTTTGACAACTTATGCAGTAAAACTGTATATAGGAAATTATGCCTGGGGGAAAAAACCCCATAATATTAACAATTTTAACAGGAATCGTTGCTTCTTTTCTTGTTGTTGGAAGTCCTGAGCCACACAGTGAGTATAAATGAAGCATTGCATTGCCTCCTTATGAACAGTGGCTAAGGAAATATTGATGGAAATGTGTTTAAGGATAATTATCTGTACTTGCAGTTATTTTAATGCTTTTATTCAAACTTCCATTTATTATTTCAGTGATGAATGTGGAGAGAAGCACTGCCTGTGAAGCAGTGGGCTAATAATGTTAATTATTCTGTTAGAAAGAGCAGTCTTGACTTAGTGGACTTTTGTCTTTACAGACTGCATAGTAATTAAGAATTGGAATGAGAATTCATGTGGGTTGCATGAAATGTGTACTGTGTACAGTAGATAGTGAGCAGTCGAAGGCATCCCATGTTCGTTAGCAGTGATAAACAGATTTACATAAGTTATATACTTCTATTACAAACCTTTTGACTTGACCTGATCTGTGTAAACATTACATTTACGAATTATCAAAGCTCTTTGAAAGACAGCCTTATGTATGTGTATTATCATCCGTGTTAATCTGAAACGTTTCTCAAGCTGCTGTGCATGAAGTTAGGGTGAAGAATCCCTTACTTATTCATACCCATATGTATGCTGTGAAACTTGAATAAGGAAGGAGACAAGAACAAAGTGATTTTTAAAAAAATAAGTTACATACATTTTTTTTATACTAGTGCCAAAATTCCTTAGTTTAGGTTTACTTACATCCAGTGCTTAGGTAAAAGTGGATGGAGTCTGACCAGTGCTTTCTTTGTGAATTTCTTTAGCTTGCTTTTATAAGCACTTCCTTTTGTGTGGATTCTGAACTGGAAATAGAATGTGCTTTATTCCAAACTGGATCTGCATCTGGGGCAAAATTTTTATAGTCTGTAATTGATTGCATTATACATTACATTATATGTCTTACTATGGAGAAGCTGTGAGAAAATGATGACAGTGAATTATTTAAAGCTGTTACTTGCGAACTCTTTTCCATATTAAAGATTTTTACATTGTCGGTGCACAGCTACATTCAGAAGTTGTCAGTGGAAGGCCAAGCATTCTGTTAGAAGTGTAGATAGTGGATGGGCTTTTTGTATTTAAAGAATTTAATCTGTTTGGAGTAATAAGCAGAGGTAAAAAGCTGAGACTTAGATAGCACGTTTCTTGATACGCATTTCCTTACTGGGACGAATGAGTTCAGTATTTTCAGCAAACTTTACAGTATTTCTCCTGCCAGTAAGACTTACAGACACATCTGGTAATATATTTGCACGCTTCTTCAAAATTTATGTCCTTAAACAGGATCGTTAGGAGTTAGTGTTTGATCCTGAAGTAATTGTTTAGATTCTGAGTAATAGTTCAGTAAATTGAATGTGCTTCAGAGACAGGTTTTTTTGTAGTTTGAATGCTCAGGGTCTGCCCATACTTGGCTGTACTTGGCTTATTTCTTTTATTTAGAATGAAAACTTAGTTTCTTCAAAGTCTGGGGTAGGAAAATACAGCACTCAAATGCCATGAGCTTCAACTGCCTGGTCCTGATTAATGGAAATATCCAATGTGGTGTTAATGCCAGGAGGCCTCCAAACGGCCTTACTGAAGCATACTGACATAATCTTTCCTTTTTAACTAAAGCGTGATTTTATTGGATTAAGTAGCATGTGCAAGTGGGAAAGTGAATGCTTTTTGGAAAACTAAATGATATGCAACTAGGAAAAAAAATCAGGTAGCTTCTTTAGGTAACAGAAACTTCCATCTGTTACCTATCTAACTTGCAAAACCTTCAGCCTGCTTTGAGCCCGGTAATGGATTCATTGCTAGGCTAAATTGTTGGCAAACTGTTGCCCTTCCTCCTCTTTGCACTCAAAGGATCCTTGGTGATTCTGAGGATTAGTTGTAGATGTTGCCTTGACTTGGTGTATCCATTTCAGAAAATTAAAAAGAGTGACATTTATCTGATCTCTTTAAAGACAGGAGATTTCTAAAATTAATCTGGAAATCCCACAGTTTATTAAAACACCTAATTCCCTTTCTTCAAGGGTTTGCATATGAGTGTTTCCTAAAAGCTGCTCTTGTACTCGATTTTAGTTCGCTATCAATGTTGGGTTTGAACCAGAAAACCCCAAATAAACAATTTTCTACAAGGTTCTTGCTACTTAAAATTAATAGCAAAATATAGATGAAGTTGAGTCTGGATAACTTTTCCTACCCAACTTCAACTTCATATACTTCCACTGTAATTTCCCATTTGCTTAGTTGTTTCTTCATAGATGAAACAAATTCTGTATGTGTAAGTTACAGGAGTATGTGTATGTCAAGAATGTGTGTCAAGAACGTGACATGATTGTGTAATATGTATTATATATATACAGAAATATATCCTTGAATTATATTTATACCCAAATTTGGAGGTACAGTGTAATAATATATACACCTCTGTGTCCCTAAGCTCTGTGGCACAGTTCCTGCTGACTTCAGCAGGGCCAGTTCTTCACCAGTATATGTAGAAGGTGGGAGATGGTCGCGGAGCTGTCTTCCATAGCTGGCAGCAGGACAGTAGTTAAAGAGGTGCTTGTCTGAGAAGATCCCAGGCACTGTCAAAGAGGCTTCTGACAAATGTTACATAGTTTCCTACTGTGTAGCAGACAAAATGATTTCTTTAAACCTGTCTGTTCTTAGGCTACTTACATTTATAGTCATTATTAAGCTAAAAGAGCATAGCCAATGAATGTTTTGTGCAGTTGAAAGATTATAGGTCACATAATGATAGGAGACAAAGTTTATTGATATGCAAAGTTTAATAACAATAATTTGTACTTAATAAATGCATATTTTCAGAAAACATCTCAATCCATTCAATTTCTGAAGTGTCATGTGTGGAAGATCATAGGATCATAGAATAGTTAAGGGTGGCAAGGACCTTAAGGTTATCCAGTTCTAACCCCCCTGCCATGGGCAGAGACACCTCACGCTAGACCATGTCACCCAAGACTCCATCCGGCCTGGCCTTGAACACTGCCAGGGATGGAGCATTCACAACTTCCTTGAGTGACATGTGCCAGTGCCTCACTATCCTCACAGTAAAGAACTTCCTTATATCTAAGCTAAACTTCCTTTGTTTAGGTTTAAACTCACGGCCCCTTGTCTCTAGCATCCTTGTAGGTCCCCTTCAGATACTGGATGACTGTTATGAGGTCTCCACACAGCTTTTTCTTCTCCAGGCTAAAGATCTTTTTGTCTTGCTTANGAAGAGTCCTTCCCTAGCATCCTTGTAGGTCCCCTTCAGATACTGGATGACTGTTATGAGGTCTCCACACAGCTTTTTCTTCTCCAGGCTAAAGATCTTTTTGTCTTGCTTACTGTAATGTAATAGCCTTATGTCCTTATCTTAAAATCCATCTATCATCTATTGCACTATGGCGTAGCTCTTTCTGAGCCATCTTTATCTTCACAGGAAAGTCAGATTGCACAAATAGCATACCACAAGTTGTGGTTCTGGTTTTAAATACTAGTCTGATCAGTATTCAACCTGTGGCTAAAACAACTTTCCTGGCCTTACTTGTTTAGAGTAGAAAATGCAGGTTCTACTCTTGAAGTGGTATTAATAAAAGAGTGACAGATGACTGATTGCTTTAGTTGGAGGGGATTGTGTGATATAATCCCTATGTTATAGATAACTTATGCAGTGAGTTCCATTATTGTGAGGGTTTTTCTGATAGGAAAGTATACAGAATTTGACTTTCTGAATTCCCAGAATAATGGTAACTTTTTTACTTAATCCCTGCCAGTTTTTTCTCTTTACTCTTAAGTAACAGCATGTCACCTTTTCTTCTGTATCTCATGCGTGGCACCTATTACTGTCTGTGACTTGAGGTCATTAAGTTGCATTTAATTTTGAGGGATATTGGCTATAAATAAAAACCAATTTGATTTCATAATCACATCTTGGTAAGCTCCAGATGTCAAAAGCCAGCCTTGTTTTTCCCTACTTCACCTTGAATTTTTAGATTCTCCTGTGTCATCTTACAGCTGGGTATTCTTTTGCAAAGGTCATCTGTCTCCCTTTCTCCAGGCAATGCATCTCACAAGCAAACACTTACTAGTGTCAGCAAACACATGGCTGAGGTTCACTGCACCTTTAATTCTTAATCTTGAATTTGTTGAAGGAATGTTTGAATTTACCAGCTTAAAGGTAAATCACTTCTCAAGCATATTACATCGGTAGGTTTGATTAAAGAGGTAGTAAAATTATATTGGTTTTAAACTGTTGCTTCCTTGTAATTTAAGAGGTACAAAACCAAAGGGTTTTTTTCTATTATGGAAAAAAGCTGCATGCCTGGAAACTGGGGGGGAAATACACTGGAAAGTGTTAGAATAGGATAGCTAGACACACTTTACATGTATATCTACACCTTCTATATAGCAACAGATACTCATGGAGAGTTGAGCTGCTGAGACCCTAGAGGAGCAGTGACGCAAGCCAAGTACGCTTCCTTAAGAAGGTGAAGTAGTTGAGATAGTTAGGATCCAACAGGTTGCAAGCACCCTGACATGAAAAATAAATTCCATTAAAGAAAAACGGAGTTGTGTTTCTAGTGGATTTACATTTTGAAATAATAGATGTGCATGCACGTTATGAGTTGTTTATGTACATCTCACAAAATCCACTGCCTTCACAGGGTCTTAGTGTTGTTGCCCGGTATGGTTCATACTAGGCACAAGTTCATGAGTGGTAGCATGAGCAGATGTGTATTGTTCCAAAATGCACGTGCAGGTGAAGACAAAGGACTGTAAATCTGAACTGCAACACAAGTTGTGCTTTCCTGCATGACCATGCTAAGAGGTATAGTGTATATTAATCTATGCTAAACATGCACAAGATGTAAACTGAATGCTAAACATACTCCAGCAGCTCTTTCAACGCAATTTTTGTTTCAGTAAGCTGAAGGATTTGTTGAAAAGGAATCCAGATTGCATTCTCCAGTTAAGAGACTCAACAGTTTGTACACTGGAGGTGAAAATTAATTGAACGCTAACAGAACTGTGTTGAAAGAAAACAGTTTATACATTGGTGGAAACAGTACATAGTTTGGTTTTGGTTTTGGTTTGGTGGTTGTCGATTGGGGTTTTTTGTTTGTTTTTTTTTTAGCTGGGAATATAATATGCATGGTTCTTTTAGCCCAGTGCTAAAGCAAAGCACATAAATCAGCAGGATTTTCCTGGATGAATTTAAGGACAGCATCTGCCCTTTCTGAGTAATGCAGCCTAATATAGTTCTGTTTGTTTTTCCAGTGCTCTAGAAGCCTCTGAAGTGTGTGATGTTTGGTTCCCATGAGTCTTAACTATCTGCTGCATCTTAACTTATCCCAAGGTGTCTTGTTCCTATAGCTGGCTCAGGATATGGTTTTCCTTTGCAATTTTGGTTTCATTATTATAGTCTATTTCATAAGCCAGTTGAGCATTCACAGCTAGAGACATCTTTGAAATAATTCTAAGTTGTATCTTCATAAGGTGTGGAAACTGATCCATAGACAACAGCTAAAAGGTACTTAATTAAAATCAGAATATCTTCTCCTGGTTTATATGGTGAAGTCAGAGGATGTCGGATTTACTTGCTCAAAAGCAAAACTCTGAATTGCAGTCCTGCATTTCCTCGCGGTAACAATGATTTATTCTGGGGTTACATTCTGTGTTTGGTTATTTTAATTTTCTGTCTGTTTCATTTTTCCCTTTTTCCTCAAGAAGGTGAAACCCAGGCAGCAGCATGGTAACCTCTTGTTAGTAACCCTGACTCTCCCAATCTACATCTGATATGTAGAGAGATCCCAGTTGTTCGTAATGCTGAAAGAGGCATTGGCCATTCAGATATTTGGATCATATCAGGTACATAGAGAGTAAGAATTAGTGGTGATTTTGAACTTTCTCTTATTTGTGTAGGTTCTGTAACTTAGTCCTTGGATTAAAGTATTACTTTACCTGCAGTGTGACCTTCAGTTTTCTTATACATATGAAATCAGTGCTACTGAACTTTCAATAAAGATGATTTTGTATATATACACATAAGGTGATACTGATTATATTGGAGTTTAGAGTTTTAATCTCAGATCTTTTCCTTTGTTCAGCTCAGACATTAATTTATACTTCTTCAAATTGTTGGTTTGCCCCCCGGTAGGATTTCCTGTGTAGCACCGAGGTACTCATACACACTCACTTATGTTGGTGACTTTTGTGTACAATACTTTGAGCTTTTTACATCTCCTAGGTAGTGTTTTGAACAACTTTTTTGTAGGATCCTGCTATTTTAACTATTCCCATGAGGTTCCATCAGTTGGCTTTTGGCAGATTAAGATGTTTTGTATAAATGCAGTTTTAATGATCTTTCTTCTAAATGTGTTTGTACTTAAACTTCTGCAACCTGGAGTTCCGTAGCTTGGTGAGGTTGTTCAATCCCACTTTTAATTTTCATCTTGATGTAGTATACATTTTACCTTGCAAGTGCTAGCAGGAGGGAACACTTCACGCAGCAGTGCACCTGCCGAGCGGTGTTGGTGTAAGTGGCACGTATTTCAGTCAAGTGATGTGACAGATTGCTTTCTTATTGTTGCATCACTTCTTTCTAAAGGAAAAAAAAACTCTGACCTCAAGGAAGCGTGGGTATTTCTGGTGAATGTAACTGGTTATGCATAACTCATCTGGAAAAAATGCAGGATTCGCATTTAGATGTGAATAAAACACTGAAGTCAGAAAATTAGTTAACATACAAGAGGTGCTAAAAGCATAAAAACAAATGGGGAGGGCAGGGTTTTTCCTTTTTTTGGGGGGGTTAATAACAGGTTTTGAAGTTGTATATGAAAATGACGGCCATTTCTTTAATATTCATATTGATATGTTAATGTATATTAATAAGAATATATATTATTAATATATATGCACATGTTCATGTATGTTCACATTTCTTCCCCCATATCTTCCCATTCATATCAGATGTAGATTGGGAGAGTCAGGGTTACTAGCAGATTTCCTGTTAATGAAAAGTAGTGACACTTGCTTTATTGTTTATTGAAGGCTTTCTTCTGACAGAGATAAATGACATGCTTGGGGTTATCGGGAAAATGAGATTTCATCATTGAATGGAGGAGCTTTGAAACAGTCTTTCCAATTTACAAATAAGTTATGAATATGCCAGATTTGACAAAGAGAAACATTTATTCTAATGCCTGAAGCTCTGATGCTGGAGTCATGTGAACATTGTGTCTTGCTGTCATCTATTTCACATAGGTTTCAGTAAATAATAGATTTTTAAGTTCTAGAAATAATTTCCAGTATTACTGTAAGAGCACTGCATAATTTCACTAAACATAGAAATACAGCATACACAGAAGGAGTAGAAAAGTGCTTATTGTTTCAGTCTGCATGTGTGACAAGATCTGATATGCTTGTGCCAACAAAATTCAGACCCCTTATGCAGACAGCAGCAAAGGTAAAGGCTTTAAGCTCATTTCTTCCTCTTTCAACTTCTGTTTGTGGCACCAAACATAGGTATCTAAGTTCCAAAATGTGTGTATTCCTATCAAGAATGATAATAAGTAAGAAGTTAAACTTATCTAACTTTGAGCCTGGCCCTGAGGTTGGTTTGTTGGACTGGGTGACCTCAGTAGGTCCCTTTTAACTGTAGTTGTTCTATAAGTCTGTGTTAATATCTCCTTATAGATCTTTGTGGCATAGAAAGAAGGTAATTGATTTGTGAGCCCTGCAGTTTTTCTACTGAAATCATGATAATTTTGACCTAAGTGTAGACATTTATGATGTTATTATTCAGAACCCGAATTGTTGCTGTATTGCCACAGGTTATGCCAGTAACATGAATAGCAAAGGTGCAGAGACCCACTGTTCTGAAATAAAAATGATACCTGCATCCCAAATTTCCAGTTTTTCACAGAATTGATCTTACAAAATGTAATCTAAAAAGCCTTACCTGATCACAGAGTTCTCTGCTGCACATGAGACAGCAGTACTTCAACTTACGCACTAGATACACATCAAAATGCACTGATGATAATGATGATAAACAATTGCTTTCTCCTAAACCCACAGACTGTAAAGTCAGGCCCTATTGCTAGTTGTAACAAAAGGTTTATTGCCTCATAACATGATATTGGTTCCATACATAAATAAGAATTAAAATACTAGAAATTGTCTGCTATGTAAGTAGTTAACAAGATCTAAATCCTCCTGAACTTCCCTTGTTGCATTTGGGAGAATTGGCTGAGCTTTTTCTGCGTGGCATGTATTTAGTAAATCTACATGGTGCAAGGGAAGGTCAGCAGTTACAATTGATTTACAAACTGGCAGTCTGCCTGTGCTGGATCAGAATTTAGTCTTGGAATGTGTTGTGTAAATTTGCAGTGGAGTCTGGTGCTGTGCTGGGTTTCACAGGACTGTAACAAACCGTTTTCTTCATTCTCTTCACATGAAGTTCTCTACTGGAGATATTATTTTATGTACCCGAATGTAGTAGGATTAGGATAAAAAGTGCACGTTTCTTGGTATTTATCAGATAAGGACACACAGTCGGTAAATTCTGTCTTTTGTCCAGAAGTGTTGAACTGAGTGCCTATGGAATGTGTTACAGAAGAGAGAAATATGTCCATCTGAAATCAAACCAAAAGGCTGGCTGGTTTTGCACATGTCTTTCACCTTTACATTAAGAAGGTTTTTAAGCTTTCAGGGTCTGGTGTGGCTCTTAATAATGTATTCTATAGTTTCAATTTTACTCACTGCAGTTTCTTTTCATTGAAACAAGTAGCTATGATTACCGTAAGGCTACTGCAGTCCCATGCAGTGAGGGTGTGAGAGGTCTTAATTGTTGTATGGTGTATGTTTTCAGACCATAGTAGGAATTCTTGAGCTTTCAGCCCCAACTCTTATTTCTTCAGAAAATAAAAATTGATCACTGAAGTTCTAAGCCTGAAACAAAGGAACTTGGTAAAAGGTAACGTCTGAATAATGATGTTAAGCCTTTTGAGAAGAAGCATGTATTATTTTGTCAGGGGAATAGGATGGGGAGAGGGAAACTGTTTTACTAAATCCTGTCATAGCTGCAGACTACTATGAAAAATCAAACACTTGTTCAAGATAAATGCAGTAGCGGGTAGATTGCAGCAGGCCATCATGTTTGGAAGAACTCAGCATCTGTTGGGGTAGTGATGTAAGAGAGAACTGAACAATACCCATGAGACTTTTCTCAGTGCTGGATAAGTTTACTAGGTATTCACCAAGAAAAAAATTAGATGTAAATTGTTGGACTCATGGTCACTGCAGTCTAAAGTAAAACAACTATTACGCATACTAGATGCAAAGGGGTTGGAGGTCTTTGTGTGAGTTCCTGTGTCCTGTCCTGTATTTTGTTTACAGACCCGTGAAATCTATTTAAAAAGAATATTGAGAATATTGCTTAAAGCACTAGGGCTCCTCAGCATTGCTTTGGGAGCAAAGCAGCAGCAAACATCTAGCATCCATATGGTGTGCCTGGGTATGTTCCAGGATTAGTCATGTTCTCTCATGGCGAGTGTGAGACTACCATTGTGTGCCACACCGTTCTGTGCTACTGTTGCATCTGTCGGAAGGTGGCATGGTGTGGAAACAGGGTTTATCTGAGGCTTGACACTATTATGGTAATGTCTGCCTGCCAGAGCAACTTGTTTGAGCCGCAGGAGTCTAAATTTAAATCAAGAAAGTCATTAAGCTGTTTCACATTAGAAGAGAAGCTAGTAATTTCAGAGAATTTCATAATATTTTCACACTGTGCATGTACGCTCATACAAACCTCTCACTAATCTAGTTATTTTTATATTATTTTATACGTATTCCTGATTTTCATTACAAAAAAAAATCATCTGAGTGAAATTATGTACACAAACTGTTCTTATTCATTGAGTAGTAGCTAAAACCCAGCAAAAGTGAACAAGATTGACTTGCTGCTTTCTGATCTGGCTATGGAATTATTGGTAATCAGCAAAGGAAATGATTTTAAAGTATAATTGTTGACAGATAACCTAAATTACAGTTGTGATGCATGAGTTCATGTGCAGTGCTTTACTGCAGGCTGCCTGATCAATGCCTTCACTCTACATTCTGGTTTTTGTTCTCTTAAACACACTCAATGCAATGAGGAAGAAACTGAGGAAAGGTGGTATGCATCTGCTGAAGGGACACGAATGAGTTCACGTGAGGGATGACTATTCAGAAGTAGAACATGTTGGATGAGGGACATTTTGTCAAAGGTAACCATTACAACAGCTATTGAAAGAACACAAAGCTGACTGGAATCAAATAATAGAATGTGTTTGTAGTGCTAAAAAATCTTCCCATTAACTGAACACAATATGCAGGAGCAAACATATGGATTGTGCTCACTAAGAACAAAGACAGTTGTTTGAGATGAGAGCCTCAAAGGGAAGGCAAGAAGTGGCATTTAACTTTGGGAAAGACAAAAGAATAATGGGGTTAAATTAGAGCAACATCACATTATCACACTGGTGCAGTTCAGGCAAAGACAGAGTACAATAGTCCGTCTGGCTCCGTGTAGAAAAGAAGAAAGAAAAAGGAGTCTGTTACAGGCATAATAAAGTTTTGTTTGTTTGTTTGTTCTTTAGTGCTTCAGTGGTAGAAAGCTCTTTCCAGTTCGGTGCTCTGATTCTGTACAGTTTGGGCATTGTCTGTTGTTCTAGAGGCAGTGCTGTCACTCAGAATGTCCAGGGAAAACCCTCAGCATTGAATCTAGTGTTTCTTTTACTCCTCTCGCAAATTTGCTTTTCCTTTTTTAAAATGTGTTGGTTGCTAAAACATTTATATAAACTTTGCTCCCATTTCCTCATGCTGAACACCTAGGTTTTAATTAATGAACTGAAGGCATTTGCCTGTCTTGCTCTGCTTTTCAGTTACTATAGCTTGGAGATGTTGGTAACCTGTACATCGTAACATATCAGCTGTGCTTGTTGAAACGGGTCTGTGAATGCTGTTAGATATTTGTAGGGGCACAGCAAGACAGGTTTGCTGTGTCTGATGTAAGACAGGGTTTTTCAGACAGGTAGGCCTGTTTCTCACATTGACCAAGCAGACAGGTACTCTTTATCATCCTCTGGTTAAGGGAAATTAATTAGTCACTGGCTTTCCTTCACTGTGCTTTTGAGCTCCCTTGTCAACAAGTCTGGTTGTTTTACATACCGTGTTTCTTTCTTTTGTTGAATACACGAGTTCACTCCTTTCTCTCCTGCTCCCTCACAATTGTATTCCCCCGCATCTTAAATAGTTCATGTAAGAAGTAACAGACTTCCAGAGGAATTTTGATGTGATCTCCCATTATGGAGATTTCAATCTGTTACACAATCACGATTCAATCTGTTAGCCAGATAAGAGTTTAAGAAATTTTTTAGCCTCTAAGATCTTTGTAACGAAAGAAAGCAATTTAATACACAGTTCACAATACAGGATAATATTTGCAGTAATGTTTTAATAATAAATGCCATTATATGCTGAGGAAAGATATTACTCAAACTCAGATGGTAATTTAAAGGACCCAAAGATAAAACAAATTGCAGGAAACCAGAGTTACATCTAAGCCTTGTAATAAATATGTTTCCTTAACATTAAAAAGAAAAGGGGAATTGGGGAAAAGAAATGTGTTCTTTTAGCTCCTGAAAACTCTTGTGATGTGCAAAATCACTTTACTGTAGCTGTGATACTTGTTGTAATATTATACTACCAGGTGCTGCAGTATTATGCTGCATGAAGTACAACAGCACTGTACAAAATAAAGCAAAATTGACACTTGTACTCAAATATTTATAGCACAGGTGATTATTCCAGGTTCTACTACCTGGCCTGAGATTATTAAGCACAGTAGGAAGCTAATGAAGTAAAATTTTATCAGAAAAAGTCTCTACTTTTTGTGTTTGGCAAGTATGGATTATAGTTCACATAATGATAGTATGTGGGTGTCTTAAGTATGTGTCAGGTATCACAGAATAGGGTTGGAAAAGACCATAATATCATCCAGCTCCAACCCCCTGCCATGGGCAGGGACACCTCACACTAGACCGTGTCACCCAAGGCTCTGTTCAACCTGGCCTTGAACGCTGTCACGGATGGAGCATTTACCACTTCTTGGAGGCCCTGTACCAGGGCCTCACCACCCTCACAGTAAAGAACTTCTTCCTTATAGAATCATAGAATGGGTTTTGCATCTTAAGAATTAGATGGTTATATTGGCCCTAGCACATGAACAGATTGACAAGACAGAACCAAATGTAAGGTTTATTTACTTTGATAAATAAACTTTATAACCTTGTCCCAGAGGCAGGAGCATTCATTCTGTTGAGGAAGAGAGTCTGAAGTCAATCAGTCAGCAAAATGTTGTTAAAAAGTACAACTTTTGGAAAACTCCTAAAATAGGTTAATCCAGAATCTGGTGAAAGAAAGCAGGAACAGAATATAGCCATAATGAAGGTCATGTCTTATCTGTAACCAGGAGTAAATGTGAAGTTTAGCTTGTGAATTGGACTGGTGGTCTTGAAAGTTCACAGTTCAGAACAGGGCACCAAGTATTTGATCCTGACTGGAATAAAAAGGAGTTCAACCCTTGAAGTGTATGTTGCCAGTGTAGTGCTGGCTTGGTCATGAGCAGGAGGCCAGTCTGAAGTTACTCTGTCTTCATTGATACTGCCTTTGCCACTGTATATGCCTAGTATGTCTGGGAAAATAAAAAGAGCTGGTCTAGGATTCCTTTCCAGTGGATTGCTAGAGAATTTTGTCATTCCAAGGTTATACAGAGGATTGCGGGAAGATGCAGGGAAGCAAGGGATGCACTGGGTGGCAGATTTAGGGAATAGATACCCGTTTGTTTGTCAATTGGGTTGGAGCAGTTTAAGAAGATATGGCTTCGGTTGTACCTTATCCCATATCAGGAGTTCACTGCTACAGCAGGTGTGGGACACTAAGGAAATGAATGAATGCTGCACATTTATCTCTATACATGTTTGATGAGGTTAACTCGGATGAAACCAGAGTAAAATAATATAACCTGTAGTGCAGATGTTATAGTACTCTATTGTTTTTAATGTATTTCAGCAAGTAATATCACATGGCTATCTTGCATCTAAATATGTCATAGTTCTTTTTCCCACACTTACCCTGCTCCTGCAGCTGTTCTCATGTGCCAGAATTAGTCTTTTCTGCATAAGGGCATTGAGCTCGATTATCCTCTGCTAAGTAGAGTGTTGAGCTTCTTTTCCTTTGTTGATTCATGAGAAATATTTTGAAATATTGTTATTTCAGTTCAAGTGAAAAATACTTGGAGGATAATTGTCAACGTATATCATGAGTGAGAAGGGAAAACGAGTAGTGGCTGGGCCAGATAAAAGTTTATAGAGACCTCAGTGGTTTCCCTGTGTTGCATCTGACAAGGTCTGTCTTCCTTCGAAACAGGAATGATCTCTCTGAACGAATACCAAGAAAGTTCAAAAACCTTTAATTTTCCTTGGAATCTGTTTTTATCGTGATCAGGGTGGGCAACGTTAAAAAGTACAAGGCTGACAGTCCAGAAAGGAAAAAATGCCTTTACTGAACGGTGCAGATATTCTATAGCAGAGTTTAAAATGACTGGTTTGAGGGGCTTCTTAATGTGCAGCATGTTACTGAGGAATGCTTAATTATTCAATTATATTTCTAAAAGAAATTATAGCAATTTATGAATTCTACTGTAAAATCATAAAATTTAATCAGCATCAGTGACTGTTACTCTCATTGGCAATACTATTAGTACTGAAGGAAAAAGAATATATGTACTGAGGAAAAAATATTTCCAGGATTCAAAAGCATATATGAAACATAGATAAATGTAGATATGTATCTACAGAATTATTTTATGTGAAGCCAGATGTACAAGCAGGGGTCTCTTTGGGTGCATTAGATCAAGTCACTTCCCATGATTCACATTTTAAAGCTGAAGGCTGACTCTTTAGAAGCATTTTGAAGTTCTGAGAAGAAATGACTATAACGTGTATTGTGTGTAATGCCACAAGACTTCTCAGGAGGTGTGCACAGAATCTGTTCTGTGCATTTTAGTGCTGTGCTTCTGCAAATATCATATGATGCTCCCAAAGAAAAATCATTGTAATGACTCAACTGCAACAATAGTTGATGCACCAATTCTGTGTCTGTGCAAGATCCTGCTTTCGCTTGTAAAAAGTCCCAACTGAGAACTTGTACTTGTGTGGGAAAAAATAGAAGTAGGGAATGAATTGCTTTAACACTTGAAAATTTTGCAGATTTTCTGTAGGTCTCCCACTGCAAAGAATAATAACGGCAAATAAGGTAGGATGTTAAAACATTTTCAGTGCTGCCCCTGTTAAATCTGTCAATCATGTTGATTCTCTTCAGTTTTTAACACTTCTGTTGTATATGAAGAAGATAATATTTGCACATTTTACAGCATCCATCAACTGAAATATACCCATTGATTCCAAAAAGGTATTTGACCCTCAAAAACCAATTACTTCTACTTCAACCAAATGACGAATGTGGAGGTGGTTTCGTGAGTAAAACAACATTTTAAAACATTGTAAAGTGGAGATAGGAAGGCAGCAATAAAAACACGTTTTAAAAGACATATATTTTTAAGCACTTGTCAGAAACGTTAACCTGGTGAGATGTGGAAATGTCAGACACATTACATGTGCAGGACGTGCATTTGGCATTTTGCTGTCAGCAGGGGAGTTCTTCTACAACTAATTCCTCAGGAACCACACGCTGAGTCTGTCTGCAGGGAGGAAGAAGGGCTAGAGGTAGAAGCATATATTGTTTATTTTGTGGAGGTGTATTGCAGGCTTTTTTTCTCTATAAGAGAAAACTATGAGTTGTGTCAGTCATGCTGTATGATATGTTTCTGAGTTGGAATAAAATCTGTAGTTTATGGGAAAAACCAAACTGGGCAGCTCACTAGTCTTAAGGATATCAGTAGGCAAATACTAGTATGCTACATAAAAATCTCTTCTCTTGTAAATCAGATGTGTTTAATAATTATTATCTGCTGATGATTTGTTGGCTGTTGTGGGTGAACCTGTGTCACATTCTTTTATTGAGTTCTCTTTTTAGACATACGGGGCAAGTGCTGTAGAGGGGAATTGATTCCCTGGTTTAGCCATTGTAGTTACTTTCCCTCCTCTCCTCTCAGTTCTGCCAGACAATAAAACCAGCTGTTTGCTGTCCTATTGAATTTAATGGAACAGTTGGCTTTTGTAATGTGTGCTATCCCAGCAGTCCTATCCATGATGCTACAGTTGTTCGTTTCAGCTATAGATGTTTAATTTGAAACTATTGGTGTAGTAGGTTTAAGAACATGATAGGGAAATGGAATTTAAGTAGCACTATAAACTCAGAACCAAATATCTTCCAATTAAATAAATATATTGATGAATACAAGAAATGTAGTGGATAGTTATAATTTAAGTTTATACACCATTATTGCCCATAGTAAGCTTCTAAGGTACACCGTACATGTAAAGAGTGATGACTTTGAACCTCTTTTAGACTATAAACTCTAAGCATTAAAATCAGTATCACTCAAATGTAACAGTACTGTTAAATACAGGAGCAACACTGAGTGCAAAAACAGATTCTTAGGAGATAGTTTCTTCTTCTCACTGTCTTTTTTTGTTTAAATATTTTCATGCTTGTTGTAGTGATTTGATATAGTCTTGATTACTATTAATAGAGGTGCTTTTTTATAATATGGTCAAAATGCAGTGAAAACCAGACCTGGTGTATGTTAACAAAACCTTTAAGTGTGCCTCTGGGTCAGGCAGGTATGATTTTAAGTTTTACCCTGCATGAACAAAACTTTTATAGTCTTTAGAGCTGGAAAAGGGTCTTTTTCAGGTTGGAGATGTGTTCTACTACTAATTTTGTTGTCATTTAGACAATGTTTTCCTGTGCCAGTAAACTGTTTTCTTATGTGAACAAACTGCAGTAATCAAGTACATCTTGTTATGAAACTAGAGAAGACAGAAATGGAATGGAAAAAATGAAAAAGAAAACTGAAATTTTAAAAAAAAAAAAAAAAAAGAAATTTTAAAAAAAAAAAAAAAGAAATTTTAAAAAAAAAAAAAAAGAAATTTTAAAAAAAAAAAAAAAGAAATTTTAAAAAAAAAAAAAAAGAAATTTTAAAAAAAAAAAAAAAGAAATTTTAAAAAAAAAAAAAAAGAAATTTTAAAAAAAAAAAAAAAGAAAATGAAAAAGAAAACTGAAATTTTCAAAAAAAAAAAAAAAAATGAAAATGAAAAGACTTTGTTCCACCTCAATAAAAGACTTATTTAGATAAAGGAAAAATGGGAAGAAGTATTTCTGGAACCTTAAATTTCTTTTAAAAGTGTATTAAAAAGCTTAAATTTCTCCTTAACAATGTGATTATTTATTTTTTGTCAGTATTAGGCCCAAATTCTGATTACTGTGCATTGCAGCTTCACTGATAGCAAATAGATGAAAATGATGAACCAAACTTTAGCGATAATCATTATTTGACTTTAAATGTTATGCAGCAGGACTGTGTTTGTGTCCTTCATGTTAACTGCATAGGGAAAACAAATAGGGGATAGTAAAGCTCTTCTTTTAATCTTGTGAAATAGTTCATTAGTAAATGAGGAATAAAAGCCTTTTTTCAAAGGTTTTCCAAGCATATATTCAAAGATACTTAACTTAGTGGACTATATATTATTGTCAAGAAGGATATACTACACCAGCATATGTGGAAAATAACATGGACTGTGTTGGCTTACTGAGCTGCTGTATCAGCTTCTCCTGTGAAACCCACTCTGTCATTCCACTGTTTGAGACCAGTGCATAGAATCATAGAATAGTTAGGGTTGGAAAGGACCTTAAGATCATCCAGTTCCAACCCCCCTGTCATAAGCAGGGACACCTCACACTAAACCAAGCCACCCAAGGCTTCGTCCAACCTTGAACACAGTCAGGGATGGAGCACTCGTGCAGCCTTCTCTTCCCCAGGCCCCAACTTTCCCAGCCTGTCTTCATACAGGAGGTGCTCCAGTCCCTGATCATCCTTGTGGCATACTCTGCACTTGTACCAACAGCTACATGTCTTTTTTTATGTTGAGGACACCAGAACTGCACACAATGCTCCAAGTGAGGTCTCACGAGAGCAGAGCAGAGGGGCAGGATCACCTCCCTTTGACCTGCTGGTCATATCAGCTTCACCCATCAAATGCCTACCTCCTAGGATGTTTTGTTTTGTACAGTCTGGGCAACGAGTCTTCCCAGATTTGTCACTCTGTTCTTGATACCATTTGTGTACAGAAGTGGCTGCAGAGCGAGTAGCCTTCTTAGGCAAAGGTGGCTCAAATGATGGCAGACTTAATTCTTATCTCGTATGTGTCGGTCATAGATCTTTGACCAACTAGGAGTTCTGTACTGTTGTGCATTGTGTGACACTGAGCAAAGCGAACTGCAGGGCAGTAAAATAGGTGATGATAAACCCCAACATTAGAAGATGATGAAGTGTTACTGTCCATGTCCTACCAGAGAGACACAGGGGATTTTTGGTTTGTAAGGACTAAATGCTCTCACTCAACTTGGAGGAAAAAATAACTCTTTTTTTTTAATAGAAAAATGACTTTTCACATCTGTGTTATTAACTGAAAACAAACCACGGTTCCTATATAATGCAATAATTATTTGTAGCTTTCCAGAGGAATAGAATTAAATTAATTAGAAAAATAACTTGAAAAAATCACTAATATCCTTGGGCTTATTCTTAATTTTTCTTACATGGCAAACAGTAATAATTATGAATACCTCTCATTCTTTTTTTACATAAAGATGTTGTATGATTCAACCTCAATTGTTTAAACATTTAATTAAATGTAAAGCTGAATATTCTGACTGCAGACTTTTTCACTGCATCTGAGCAGAGAAAGAATGCAGTGGTATATGGAAGGATTTGGATGAAAGATGTAGTATTGGCATTTTATCTCTAAAATTGTAGCTTGATGGAATTGCATTTTTATTATTAAAGCCCCTGAAACTGCACAATTTTCCTTCACTTTCTAGTCTTTCTCAGATGAAACCTGAGCACAACTGTAACTAGTGTGCTTAGTAAGGAAGAAAATTCAACAGCTGTAGTTGTTCAGTGTGCTTGGGGCTAGCCTGAGGACCTTCCTGTTCCGCTGAACCATACTTTGATTCCCACTCTCTCTGTTGGGTTGGGAAACAAAACTAATTTTGACCATTTAAACTTCTGGATAAGGAAAAGTCTTTATTCTTCGCTGTCATAAATAAGGAAGAGAATTTGATAGTTTTGGGATGCTGGTGGAGAATCTCAGTAACTCCTCTAGAGCCTTTCACGTTTTTTTTTCCTCTTGGTGTTGAAATTTTCATTGGAATCTTAATATTTGTTCCAATGTGTAAATATGCTCAGAGCTATATTAAGAAACAAATGGTAATGTATAGGATTAGACTTTTTCAGTATTTGCTTCTAGTTTGTTTGCTTACTTGTTTCTGAGGAAAATATCTACCGCTCCATTTGGAAGCAAAAGCCTGCACCAACTTGTAGGCACATTTCTCCTATAATCCCATGTAGCGGATGATTTAAAAAATAAAGAAGTTCTCCACTTCCTATATTCTCTTTGTATTTTCCTTGTCAAAAATAGTTCAACGTTCCTCATGGAACTTTATGCTTCTGTGGTTCATTAAGTTTTCACTTTGACCAAAGTTTAAAATATCCAATAATGATGGTTAATAAAGCATCAGCGGTACTGCACTGCTGTCCACATTTTCGTGTTCACTGCCTAGTGTTTTACTGAGCTGCTGTCAAGCCCTTATCGTTCTCTCTAGAGAACCATTGGCATACATGAACAAAGTTATGGAATGTCACAACTTCTGGTCAAAACTCTGTATGACAAAAGCTCAAGTTGTTATATGTTCTGTTTGTTTTCCTTTTACAAGAAATTAAGATCTCTTGTCTTAAGAAAAATCTCCTTTCACTTTAGGTTTTTTCCTAGTTTATTAAAATGGTAGTCCCTGAGCTGAGGTATTTTCGTTTTGTTTAACTCCCATACTAATGAATCTGAAATGCACCTGTGGCTCCATTCTAGTAATGGAAACTGAGCACCAGCAAAGGAACAAATAGAAAAGTATCTTGAATCCTCTAATGTTTAAAAGTAGTGTCATTTTCATGAAGCATTCTGTAACTGTTTCTGAAGGATGGTCTGAGTCAGCTTAATGGGATTTGAAGATGCGATTCCATGGTGCTCTAATTATTTTAATCCTGATTTTCAGACAATGTTTTATTAATGGCGTTGTGTTAAAAGCCTGATAACTTACTCTTAAGTGAGGCAGGAAGAGAGGCCTAATTAAAAACAGAGAGAGGGAATTATTGTTTACACTGGGGATTTCATGGAGGGCTTCTTCTAGTAGGAAACATTGCCATTTAAGAGTAAAGAACTTCAGTGAGTGCAACTTATCCCTAGTGCTCAATCCTTCACTTTCTCGTGCTTAAGTGTGGAGTTGTCTTGAGTTACTCAATAGAACACTAGGCAGGCTTCTTTGTTCCTCCAGCCTCATGGTGCTGGTGTTTGCTTTTCCTTCCTTAGCTTTGTCTTTCTGCAACTTAGAATTTGTAGCATTCAGCTTACCAGATGATCAGTAAATGTCAAACGACTCAAAGTGTTGCTGCCAACAGAGCTATTGAAGTGCTGCATTCTGAATGTGACTCTTTTTAATTGATTCCTGAGAGGTTGAAATAGAAAGTGCCAGTGCACAAGCATCAGGGATTCATCGAAACAGGGCTGCAGCATGGAGGACATTTTGTTGTCTATGTACTTATCCATGCCCTTCTTACCTTGGGCAGCTGGGAGACCTTACTAATGCTCATATAATCACCTTAGGAACAGTTAGCATGTATATAATATTGCTTCTTCTAGGAACTATCTTACCTTCTATCTGGGAAGACATTTCAGGAAAACATATTCTAAAACTGGGAGGAATGAGGTGCATGCCTCATTCAGAAAGAGCAGAGGCATGCTGCAGGCTCTACACTGCCAGCACAAGGTGCCACCAGCGGTCCCCTGCTTTTCCCTCTTCTCCTGCATTTCTTTACTCCTTCATCTTAGTGATGGGTGCTTCCTCTTCATTTCTCTGCTGGGCTGAGAAGTATCGCATATGCTATTTGGGCCGTATTTTCTCCCTCTTGCCAGTCTGTGTGTGGTAATTTGACAGGCCAACTGTCCAGCAGCATACTATGGAATGTAGTGACACACTTGTATTCCAGCCAGGAGATGGCAAGCACAGTGCCATCAGCTCTGCGCAGGAGCTGTGTCCTGGGGGTCAGCCTACTCTCCAGTTCTGTGAAGTGTGACATAATTATGACTCAACAGAGAAAGAGCGACAAGAAAGGGGTAACACTCACTACTCTTGATGTATAATGTTATTTGAATTAGAGGCAAGTGATTCTGGGTTTTTTCTAGACTTGTTTCAACATTTAGCTACTTTTCCTGTCCCCTGGCTCTCATGATTCTTCTCTCTCTTTTAAATTCTGTTCATAATTTTACTTTCCCAAGGTCACAAACATACCAGTCCTAGGAAGCTTTAGTATAAAGAGAAAAGGTTTGACCTGTTCTGCAAAATATGGCTTGCATGTTTTACATCTCCACTTTGCAACCTGTCTACAAAGTAAAGTGACAGAAATGTACAGTTAATCACAACTTTCTTACTAAAAAGTTGGTCAGATCAATTTAAGCTAAAATACAACTTTTGATACTAAACTCTGCTTCTTCATCCTCTGATTTATCAGAATAGTTACATTTACATGTCAGATGCAGAAAGAAGATGATCCCAAAAATCAGGCTTGCTCATCTGTATAATCATTTTTGAGTATTTTCTAATCAGAGATTCCTTCTGCATTAGCATTGATGATTTTCAGTTGCACTGATATGTTTGTTCTGTATTTCTGATTAATAAGCTGCTTGGAATATTTTTCCACTTCACAGTGTGAATATGTTTTCACCTATACAAAAAAAAACACCTCTATGGTTCCAGAGAATGTCCTGCATTTGTCTGGTTTTAGTGATTTCATATTCCTGGAAAATACTTGGAAACCATGCGTTTCTGAGGGTGTGTTTCACTACTCTTTGCTATTCTAGTCTCCACTTGCATACTGGGATGGGAGAATGTTGTCAGAATACATATTTATGATTGCTGGATAAACATTCATGCTCAGTGTGTCAATGGAGAGCTCTACCAATCCTATTGTCTTCTGGTTTTTTTCTGCAGCTAATACATGCATGCAAATAGGTATGGAGATGAGCTCTCCAGCTCTCACAGTAAACATCCACAGTGAGGTTTATCTAGTGCAGACATAGAATGATAAAGTTTTGGGAGATAAATTTTGCCCGCAGCCTGAGATGAACATCTTAGCACTTGTGTGTATGCTCAGACTCTAAAGGTGATGATGAGAAGAGCTGGGCAGATCAGCCTTTGCATACCATAAATATGCCTCCAGTACTGCAGTAAAGTTAGGCAAGTGGATGGAACTGTGCCTATCAGAAGCTTCCCCACACAGGAAAGCAGTTGAATGGAAGAATGGCCTAAAAATATACAGAGAAGTCACTAGTATAATACTTTATTAGCAGGGAAGTTACTGATGGGAAGCAGCCCTCATTTTTCAGTATATGATACTAGTAAACATGCAACGTAGATGTTGGTGTTTTGTCTAGATGTTTCTGCGGCTGTCAGCTTTCTTTCCATCAACAAGGTTGAAAATATGCATAGTTAAATAATGGGTCTAACAATAAGTAGAATTTTGAAGTGCAGGTTATAGGCTGTGTCTGATGATATCATGGGCTTGTTTTCTATAAATGGATTATTTTTAGAGGCCTTTTGATTTTAAATCCTTACGCTACACCCGCATCCTTTCTTTTCCTGAAGCTAGGAGGATTGTAACACTGAGACTTTCAAACAATCAGCTCCTTCTAGGAGTGGCAGCTTGAAGTAAAATACCAAATAAGGAGGTTAGTCACATTAACAGAATAAAACATATGTGACTCAGTAGGCTTAAATAGCGCCAGATCCAACAGGGTAATAGAGAGTAGTATATGCTAATATGTTAGAAATTAAAAGGAGGTGGCACAAGTGACATGCTCAGGCAAATTACATTGTTCTACCATTCTGTAGGCTCCAAATAACCTCTGGCCTGAGGGCTTAAGATTCTTGCAACTTGAAAATGAGACAATGAAGATAGAATTCATCTTGTCTAATTTGTGCTAATATAAAAGATATGCTATTAATCAAAGTTAATCATCAGTAAAATAAGACAGGCAGTTACAGAGTGGTGCCTTGTGCATGCTTCATCTTATGTGAGAAATTTCCCTATTGTGATGTGTGCATCTGTTCATTAGCTGCAGAGGTAAATACTTGACTAGTTTTGTTTCAGTAGCTAGTTTTTAATTGTTAGAATTAGTTGAAGCCCATCCAGAACTTTGAAAATAGGAGAGTATATTTAATTTGAAGTTTTTTCAGGAGTTAATTGCTCTGCTCTGTCCTTTGGCATCCATTGTCCTGCTGCCACCTGCTTCTCCATGGAGGACACTGGGAGACCGGAGCAGTTAATATTTAGCTGCTGTCGCTTACAGGCTCTTTGGACACATAGCACAGATTTGGATATTCCCAAGACTTGTCTCAGCTTGCAAATATGCTCAAGAAACTGAGCAAGAACCTTTAACACTATTTGTAATCTTCCTTTGACTTAGCTTTTATATTAGATAGGTTTAACAATGGCAAATAAACAATTTCCAAAGCAACAGCATTGCTAACCTGGAAATGGAGTTATAAAATTGAGCATTTAGTATACATTATTAAAATACTTCTGGACAACAGCATTTATTGCGGTTGTCATTTAAAGATTACTTTGAAGCAAATCTTGACCATAGATATGGTGTCCTCGTAGTACTTGAAGTAGTGCTGTGCTGGGGTACATCGCCACAGTTATGCTTCTGCAACCATCATTGAAGCTAATGCATGTAAGTTCTTCCGGTGAAATTTCTTGCAGCTTGAAGACAGCACAGAGGCAAATAAATATTCTTGAGATTTCTGAAGGTGACTCTCCTGAAATTTAGCTGTGAATTCTTTGAAGAAGTCTTTTCAGTGGCTTGATTTTGACTTGAGTTTCAGGTGTTTACCTTTGGGTCTAGAAGACAAACTGTAGTTATGAACTTGTATTACATGTTGTTTGAACTTGTTGATTTTCTGTGTCCCTTAAGAAAGCCTCGTGACAGAGTCTGTATCTGACATCTCAGTAAAACAGATGTCAGGTTGGGGAATACAGTACTTGAAGGAAATGTCTGCTGCCCCTAGGTGCATTCTGGAATGGGGTTTAGACCTCATGCGTTTTAATGCCTATGGCACAGCACCCTTAGTATTGTGTTAGGAAGCGTATTGCTTGGTGTGTACCACCACTGCTTTCTGTATGAGTGACACTCACACTACTTTGTATTTACTCCCATTTTATGATGAATTTAAAACTTGCTGTAGCAAAGTAGTCCTATGGATGATGAATTTGAATGGATGCTATCCATGGAATTTAGTTTTAAATTGATGTTATGTATAATTAATTTTAGATTCACCTACGCTTATGTTTTGATGAAAATGTAAAGACTATTCTTTAGGGCCAGGGTTACTTGTTTTGTATAAAATACATGTAGTTTTATATCTCGTGGTTATTAGTACATTTTATTTCCAATTATATTTTAACTGCCTATTTGCACGTTTTATTTTGTTCTCAAAAGCATTCCGTTTTTGTAGGTAGAGTTTTGGTTCAAATATTGCAGGCTTGTAAATTTAAACCTTCAAAAGTCTGCATTTGAGATGAACCAGGGTGAATCCTGCTTGTGTACTTGTGTACCTGGGCTTTCAGGAGAAGGAGAACTATACTGGGATTTGGATGCCTTCATATGCTCCATGCCTCCTGTTGGCCAACTCAAGGTTGCTGTTTCTACTTATGCGTCTCAGTTTTCTAATTCTTGCCATATTATCTATGGAGAATCACAGCTGCCTGACTGCAAACAAGTGCTGTGGTGCTTAACTGCAAGTCCTTGTGTCTTTTATTGCATCTAGTACTAAATAGCTACCAAGGCAATTGTTGGGTCTTTGGAATAAACGTAAGAATTCTGATGCTGGGTATTGCTGAAACTGGTATTTACTAATTGCTTGCTATAAAGGGCAAGAATTAAATGTGCTTAATGATTTATTCTTTTTCCAAACCACCCTGCACACCATTGTATTCCTAATATGATAGTTGAAAACTGTAGTTCATTTATTTTTCACTTGCTTACCAAGAGCAACGAAAAAGATTCTCACTTGGCTGCAGAGGCTCGTGTCAGAGAGTAGAACTAAAGAAAGGAGAACTTAGTAACTGCCACTCAGCTGGTCACTTCCCAGCTTGGACTGGTGCTTGGGATTGTTCCACCACCTTTGGAGAGCAATTTGTTTCCCTTCAAAACATCGTGAGGCCGCAGTGGGCCGTTCCTGGACTTTAAAGGTTCCTCTGGATTGAAATGTTGTGATTAGTTGTGTCAACCACTCCCACAATTTAACACTATCCAAGAAGATGCTGACAGTGTAATCTGTCTCATTGTACATGTGTCTGATGAAGATACTGGGTAATAGAGACTGTAGTACCTCTGCAGTATTTTGCTTGCTGTTTGGTGTCAGCAGAACACTGAATCTTTAATTTCTGCCCTTTGAGCCCAGCAATTCAGCCAGTTTCTGTTTCTCCAAAAAGTCCATTTGTCCAAACAATATTTCAGCAACTTGAAGTTGAGAATACTGTGGGAGACAGTGTCAAAAGGTTCACTAAAAAATAAGTGCAACATTGATTGCTTTCCCTTCGTTTCCATAGCCGGTCATTTCATCATAGAATGTAATCATTTTGATCAAGCATGATTTGCCCTCTGGTAAATTCAGGTTAACTATTCCTGATTATCTTCTTGTCATTGACATACTTGGAAAAGGCTTCCAAAGAGAAATAGTTGAAATTCTTTCTGGGCATCATTCTAGGTGAGATTGATCTGTCTATCGTTCCCTAGGTTCTCTTTCTGGCCGTTCTTAGATGAGCGTAACATTAGCAAGGACTTCCCCCATGGCAGTGATTTTTTTACAGGTGAATGTCTCCTTATGGCAATATTCATAATTGTTTCAGCACTCTTGGCAACCCAAGGTCACAGAATCACAGAACGGTTTGGGTTGGAAAGGATCTAAAGATCATCCAGTTCTAACCCCCCTGCCATGGGCAGGGATGCCTCACACTAGACACTGTTGCTCAAGCCCCATCCAACCTGGCCTTGAACACTGCCAGGGATGGGACATTAACCACTTCTCTGGGCACCCTGTGCCAGTGCCTCACCACCATTACAGTAAAGAACTTCATCCTTATCTCTAACCTGAACTTCCTCTGTTTCAGTTTGAACCCATCACCCCTTGTCCTATCACTGCAGTCTCTGATGAAGAGTCCCTCTCTGGAATCATATCACACATTTCTGAATAACTTGAATTTCTTCCTGGTCGTTGCCCTAACTCAGCACCAGTGTTCAGATACTTAAATGTCCTTATTTCTGAGCAGGAACATGGAAAGTANTGTCCTATCACTGCAGTCTCTGATGAAGAGTCCCTCTCTGGAATCATATCACACATTTCTGAATAGCTAAATTCAAGTTAATAACTAAATTCCTGATTGTTGCCCTAACTCAGCACCAGTGTTCAGATACTTAAATGTCCTTATTTCTGAGCAGGAACATGGAAAGTACCTCTTGTGCTTTCCCTTTTGCACCCCTCTTCCACTTGTAGCGCCTTTCTTACTTTNGCAGTCTCTGATGAAGAGTCCCTCTCTGGAATCATATCACACATTTCTGAATAACTTGAATTTCTTCCTGGTTGTTGCCCTAACTCAGCACCAGTGTTCAGATACTTAAATGTCCTTATTTCTGAGCAGGAACATGGAAAGTACCTCTTGTGCTTTCCCTTTTGCACCCCTCTTCCACTTGTAGCGCCTTTCTTACTTTTGAGTTTCACTTCACATTGTATGCTTGTACCCCTACAGCTATATTAATATATTCATTGACAGCTGTCATAAAAATCTAGTTTTACAGATGCGTATGAGCAAATATGCGTGTATAGCATTATACTGTATTACTTCCAGTTTTCATTTTCAGCCTTGTTTTATCTATAAACATATAGCTCATATTTATTTGCCTCACAAATTCAATTACAATTTGGAAAGCATAAATGTAAGTGTCCCATAATCTTGGCTATGAATTTTTAAGGCAGGTGTCAGCCACTACTAGTTAGCCTGTCTTCCTTCCACCCTCAGCAGCCAGAGCCCTTCGGTTTTGAGATGTGTATCAGAAACAGTGACAGCACTTCCCACTGCTGCTCTGGAGCCTTTTAGAACTTACAGAAGTTGAGTCACTGGGAATTCAGCTTTGAAAGTCCAAAGGAGAAATTGTATTTTATTTCAAAGACCTTCACTTCATTTTAAAGTCTGAAATAATTCTTCACAGTTCAATAAGGAAAGAAATATCTCTGCTTTATAAACTTACTTTATGGGGTTTTGTTTGTTCCTCCTCCCCCCCCCATTCCCTTTGAAGCTTACCACTTGATAGATTAGCCCAGTGCTAAATAAAATGCCCTTTTTTATGGGTGGAAGCTTGGTAATTGCTGCAAAAAGATTCTTACTGGCTCATAATCTACCTATAATCAGGTTAGTTTTGAATTCTTTCTTAGCTGAGAAGGTAATAGTAATCCAGTTGGTGGCTGTTTGCCTCTACTTTTCTTGATGACTCAAAGGGTGCAAGCAAGCAATGCCACATCAACAGCTTGGTAAAGAGGGCAACTAGGCTTGTGGTGCAGAGAAGCAGTAGATTTTAAGCTTCTAAGGAAGACATGTTGGGAACTATTGAGACTAACCACAGCTGTTTTGGTATATACTACTTAAAATTCCAAAGCTTGGTCGTGCAGTTAAACTGTCAAGTCTAATACAGGCCCGTAGTGAGAAATCTCTCCCAAAGTTGGGAGTGTATGGCACTCTCTCATACTTCAACTGATTCTATCATCTAGAACTTCTAAATACTGCCCCTCGAGAGCAACTGCCATGCAGTTGAGGTGTGCAGATTTCAAAGATACATGTATTTCTTAAATGTAATATGTGGGAATAGTATGTGTCAGTACATGTATATGAGGACGTTTAATGCCTTCAGAAACTTACATACTTGGAATCTGTTCCCACTATCCCAGGGTTACAGCCAAGAAATATTTTAATGTATTTTGCATGTTTTTATATAAATGTCAGTGTTTTGTCTTTGTAACTTTTTATAGAACATTTACTCGCAGAAGAGCTCCCTGGTTGATGCAGGTTACACCTCTACTGGCCACAGGGCTGCTACAGGTATATAGACCTAGGAAAGCTTGCACTAAGATTTTTATAAAGCAACTGTTTTCATATTGTTTATGTTATACCTAATTTTTGAGAGTGCCAAGAGTTATTTCCTGTGTAACCTTTATTTGAGTGTAAGCTAGGAAGGTTTCTCATTTTTCTTCAATAGCAAATTTCAAAGCATTTAAAATTTTAGCTGCTACCAAGTATTTGGCAGTGTAGAAACTCAAATCACAAAATACAAACTGAAAATGTCATGGTAAAGATCTGCTTCATTATGTTTACTTTTCATTAAGAGATAAAAGAGGTTTTGTTTATAAGGATAAAGGGATTAGATGTTTCAGTTTATGAAAGAACTCAGGAGATACGTAAGACATTCTTTATAATGTGTGGGGAGGGTGTTTTCTGTAGCAGAGTTTTGGGTTTTGAACTTGGTTAGATTGCTTGGATAATTTGAAGTTATTTAAATTGGATTTTTAAAACTGGAGAAATTGATATTCTGCCTACTTGGACAATATTTTAAAGATACCAACACTTCAAAGGAAATGACTGAAAGGAACCAACCTGCATCCAGCCTAGCAAGATTAGTTCAAAGCATCCTGGGGGAATGCTAAACGAAAATGGTGCCCGTGGTGTCAGAGCACACAAAAATGGTATTGATGTGTTATTTGTCAGAATGGAAGGAAAGATGTAAAGGTATTTTCTCATATGTAGGAATATAACTGTAAACAGTATGACTTGGTAGATATTTGTTTAGGATACTTGATGTAAAATCCCTTCTCCTCCCTGATTTAAGGCATTCAGACTTTCAGTCTGATGGAATTGCCATGTCTCACAGAGAGGGGGGCTCTTTTCATAGTCCAGTATCTCTTTTCTTACTGCAGGATAAATTAGGTCTTAGAGTGATATGTGCAGAAGTTCTACATGTGGGAAGCATTTTGGGGGTAGGGTGAGGAGTAAGATTTGGTGGGGGGGAGTTTTGATGAAGCCAGTGAGATGCAGTGATCTACTTGATAATAAACCTTAACTTCAATGCCAGCTCCATGCTGTTACAGCATATTACTACACAGCAAGAAATGTGGCACAGATGTTGTGGCAGCCATATTTTACATCCTCCAAAAGGTCATGTCGCTTGTTATTACATTCTGAATCAATATTAAGTGAGCGTTCCAAATTTCAGCTGTCAGTTGAATTTATTGCTGCAAACCAAGGCTGAAAGGTTTTCAACTGTGATTCAAGCAAGCTAACAAATTAATAATGGAGAAGTATGCATGGTGGAGCAGGTGATCCATGTTCCAGCAGAAAGGGGAGTTAAACTGAAAAGAACAGAAATCAGTGCTGGGGTGTTTAGTCCATTCCCTCTACCCTAGTGGACTTGTGTCTGTTAGTGTGCATTGTAATGGTTACTGCTAGGGAAGATCTGCAAACAGATTGACTTGCATGCAGTACAGCAAGATAATGCATATGCATGTGTGGTACCTTTATGTGTCTATCCTGTAAAATATTTGGACCTCTAACATATGTAAGTAATTTGCAAACTCTGTGCATGTATGGCAGTTCTGGTTTCTTGCCATTGTCCCTGGTAAGAGCAAAAGAGAATAGGTCTGAGTGGTGAACCTGGTCCAGGAGAGCTGCAGCCAAGGCTCTGAAGGCAGAGTTTGCACCTATGTAAAGATACATTGCAGCATTGAAGCACTTTTGGAACAGAAAAAGTTAATGTTGTTCAGTGGGAATGCTCTTGAGGGAAGAGGTCTTGGGCTTTTCAGTAGCCACAGTCTCACAGTTCAAGTCTTCCTAGTTTTGGAAGATCCTGGAATTTCTTAAAGTTTCTAGATATTCAGTGTTTTCGATGCTGCTTACAGCGCCAGATGCTCTGAGAACAGAATGAAGAAAAGCCCTTGCAGTTCAGCATCTCTTTTGTTCTCAGTAAGTATCAAAGTGACTTTAGCTAGATGAAGAGCATGATTTTAGATCTTATCTGTGAATCTCATGTTTTGTTCCTTCCTCCCTATATTCACATAGTTTCATTCTGCCAGATTTGCATTTGCTTAAAGGCTTTTCCACAATAACTATCTCTGTGGCATGCATTGTTGCTTTTCTCCTTCTGTTCCAGAAATGGTGGGGTTTGCTTCTTACAAATCTATGAAGGAATTTCTTCCATTTTACAATACATTTGATCCAAATTGCAGCTGATCTCCAGAATTTCTCTAATTCTTTTACATTTCACTTAAATTTAACATTCTTCATCCAACTTAATTCTTCAGATAGAAGTTTGTGGCTCTTGAAGCTAAACGTAGGAAAACAAGGTAAAATTACAAAAGAGAAATCAAGCTGAAATGAGAATAACAAGGGAAACATGTTTCCACAGCTGCCCTTTGTGTACTTTTTAACTCGTGTTTTGTGATGGGTTTGTTGGGTTTTTTCAACTTTCAGTTTTAAACTTCTCCTCACTTGTGCTAGTGCCAAGTACAAAGCAACAATGCAAAAACGTAAATGCTGTTTATACCATTCTGGCTTTAGTAGACATCTGATTAACCAAGAAAGACATCTTTTCCCTTAAAAATCAGACAGATACAGGGAAAACATAACAGTGTATTCAATATAGATTTTGGAGAAATAAGGGTGTAATGTGAGGGGGATTTAAAACAAAACTGGGGGAGCAATGGGACAAATATATTAATATGCCAAAGGTATTTTTGCTGCACCACTATGTACTATTTCTGGGCAGAGTATAAATCATGGTAATTTCAAATAGACAATGAGGTTTATAGAGCTGATTGAAGTTATCCATAGTCTTCCACATGACTTATTGCAAAACAGATGTAGATTCAAGCTTTCCTGTTGCAAGGCAAATAATTTCTGTCACCTATCTTGTTTCTTGTCCTCACTGCCACTGCCATTCTTATTCTTCTCATTGTTTCTGTTTCCTCCGTAACAACTATAGCTATTTGCATTTGCTATAGTCTTTTGAGACTACAAGCCCTGAAAGGATCAGACATTTGTATGTACCTTCAGTTCTAGTTAAATGGCATTTTCAAGGCCATTGTAAAAATCCACGTATTTGTTTTCTTCTAAAATGCAGAAAGGAAACCGCTGAGACAGCAAGAGACAATTGGTGGGCTTTCTTTTTCATCAGAACATCTCCATATGCATGAAAAAATTACTTCCGTGCTTAAATTTAAACTGTTAAACTGTGGCATAAACTGATTTTATCTCATGCTGTGGCTCAAAAACTTCTGTCCTTTCTTCTTTCTGTGTACCTCGGGGAAGTAAATACTTCAGGTTGCATGGCAGCCAAAATCTGGCACATTAAAATTTGCAGATGGTAAAAGGCATGTCTTTTCATCTGCCAATGTATGATTCAGATAGCGCAAGCAGACTTCAATCCACTTGACCTCAATAGAGTTGGCACAGCCGCCTTTCCCAATCTATTTCCAGGCTTGTTTGATAAAGCAAAGTCAGTGATGCTTCTGTGTGGAGAGGGAGTGTAGCTTTTAGATCTATGGTAATTAAAAATACTTCAGAAGTATTTATAGAAAAGTTGTTTTGTTTTGGGGTTTTTTTAATATATGAAGTTGAATTCTGTGTATGCCAGGGAGTGTCCTGAATGTTTGTGTTTGGAGATAATATTAACTACCATTATTTACGTGTCCAACTCTGAGATCAGGTGCACATTCAAATGGTTAGAGCATCTTCATTCCACCAAATGAAGTTAAATTGTACAACTAAAATGCTAAAATTTGGTATGTAGCAATATCAAATTATTTCATTTGTGCCGGCAGGTTATAGAATGAATACTTGACCCTGTCAGAATAAGCAGACTGATGTGACATCCTAGTAGGAAGCTACAGAAAGACAAGTTTGTGGGGTTGTTGTTTAAGAAATTATTTTGACAAATTCTGAGGCAACCTTTTTCTCTGTTGGCTGTGAAGGGTTCTTCTTTCTATCTTTAGCAAAAAAGAGTTCTTACGCACGTGGATTATTGTAACTTCAGAAGGCTGCACAACATGATACAGGCTTAGATCCCTACAATTCTTTTCGCAAGGGTTCCTTTTTCATTTAGCTGCACACATTGGCCTCTATGGTCTGGCATCTAGATTTGTGTTAAGGAATTGAGCTTTCTAAGATATAGACTTTCATTTGATGGAACCCACCAGGGTGCTTGTGTCATGTAGAGCAGTAGTCCTCAAAATTTAGGAATCAGCATGCCACATCAAGAATTCAGAAGTACTTATTATACCGCCTGTAAGATTTTGATTAGTTTAATTATAAATCTTTCTTGTTCTGATTTTTATTAACTTGCACACAGCCTGATTGCAGCTCGCCAGTACTGGATGTGATACAACGATGTATTGTACTCTAAATTTTCATAACCACTTCTGCAGAATTGTCTGGCTGGCTGCTTTGGACAATTACATATGTTGGTAATCTGCTCTTTCTGGTTTTCTTATTGTTACTTAAATATCTCTGTAATAGCAATGCCATTTTACTAAATCAGAGTTGTACCTAAGTGGTAGTAGGAACATGAGCAGGAATTCTTGAGAAAGTGGGACTAAACTGGATTTTAAAAAGCAAGAGGACTGCCATGTAAACTGATCATGTGGAATCATAGGGGCAGGAACCAGAGTTCAGGCTGCTTCTTCCATTTGTAGAGTTCCTGAGGGCAAAAGTGTTCTCCATCCTGGTGCCAACCAGCATCTGCCTTCCTGCATCTTCTCTTATAACAAAGTGCTGTGTTGATTAATCATTCCCCTGTACACTCTTCAAGCAAAGTGCTCATTTCCACATGTTTCTATGTAGTCCTGAGGCTAGTAATTTTACTCTTCATGACATATTTGGAACGAGTTATTCTGTGCTTTCGGTCAAACCATTTTGGCACAAATTATCATTAGTAATACTGAAGTTTTGTCATTCCAGTAAGCGCTGGACTCGAGTCAGGAATTGTCCATCAACCCTCCTCCTTTCTTCTCCCTTCTAAACATTCTTTGAAGAAAATCCATCTACCACTCTCAACTGGGCTCTTTATATATGTGCTGGAAGCAGTCTCTGATTTAATAAGTTTTTCTGAGAGCTAAGGCGTTAACAGCCCAGAAGCCTGTTATTCACAATCGCATAGACTGTTTCTTGGTAGTTCTTCCTCCCTTCAAGAATTCTGTGATTAAAGATAATTGTTTGGGAATACTTGGTAAGTCTGGCACTTAATATGCTCAGATTTACATAGGACTTTCAAAGAGGGGACTCTATACTTGAGTAACTTCATCATGCAGAGGTTTCAGAAAAATTGTGTTACTTACGCTCCATGCTACATCCCCCAAAGTGTGACAAAACAGAAATCTTTTTGCTAATGAGGGCTTTTCTTCTGTCTTGTGCTGACGAGTTTCAGTAATGATCTGAAACGTCTGTTGCTTGTCCCTCACTCTCCTGCTGTTTTGCATCAGTATTACAGCTGGTGGTTAGGGAAGTTCGTAAGTTTATGGGAACTTGTGAACTTTCTGGATTCTGCTGTAGTCAATACATGTGAATGATTGAGAGGAACAGAAGAATTCCAGATCAAAAGTTTTATCTGGGAGGTCATCACAAAAAGGTTAGCAGCATGTATATGCATTTCTATGATCTACTTTTTTTCCCTAAGCCACGTGATTTATTTCCTTGTCTAAGTTCTTTGTCTTGCTATGCTTTTTCCCCCTTCTGACTGCAAAATTCTGTGTGATATTCTTTCAAGAAACTTAAATTTGTATAGATTATAGAAATTTTGGAGGAAAAGCTAAGTATATATTTGCCCCATTGATATACTTTTTCCTAGACATGCTTGTTGCTGGTGAGGACAAGATACAGTGTTGATGTAAGGCTCTAGAAGTTCTTGTGTTTCTATATTTCCCTGCTAATTTTGAATATTCTGGGTACTTTTTTTTTTTCTTTTCTCTTTTTTGTTTGTTTGTTTTCCACTTTCTCAAATTCACTCAAAGTTTTCTTAATTAAATCACACTAAATTGGCTTTTAACAGTCCAGCACTAGAACATTCACCTCACTTCTTGAGGAGTTTATAGGCAGCATTCAATGCCAAGCCTTTAGCAGTCTGTGTTTTAGCAGTAGTAGCTTTGTTGTCAGGAGATTCACCACAGTCAGTCTATCGAGAGCAAGATGAGATGGCTCAGGGTTCCCCATTTATGGGAAAGTCAGAGATCTTTGGGAGGGGAATCTATGGGAATATTTGGAAGGAGAAAGAAAGCAAAGGTCCTTTTTCAATTATAATTTCTCAAAAAAAAGACCCAAACAACAAAAGATGCTAAACAAGAAAGAAGAAACAAAGTTTTTTCCTACAAACAAATAATTGATGGAAAATATTTGTCTCTTCATGGGGAGGGGTGAAAGTCTAGTGGTCTGTATATATAGACACAAATAGATATACACATACATATATATATATATAGATAGATATAGATATACATATACATATATATGTATATACGCACAGTGTACAGGGAGGAGGGAAGCCTCTAAGAAATGTCTGGGAGAAAAAGAGAAAGAAATTAAGCTTGCTGCTGGTAATGTTGTTATTCAGAGACAGTCCAAACTTCTTTCTGTCCCCAAATCACATTAAAGGACTCATAAAAGCAATTAACATGTAGACTATTTTTCTAAGTCCCTGGAAGTTTGAGCATCTAATTACCCATTATGTAGTCACTGGAAGCCAGGAGATAAACTGCAAATTGTTGGTGCCCCAGGATCATTTAAAACACTTTGGTATCAGTTGTGTTCAAAAAAAAAAAAATAAAAAATTAAAATATGTGGATGCCCCTTTAACACATTCATGCTAATCTGAGATTATTTAGTCTCAGAGCAAACATCAGATGATTCTGATTACCTTGGTATTGCTGGGTTTTGCTCTTGTTCCCATGAATTAGAACTGAAGCCACGTCAAAATGGACTGCTCCTATAAAAGAAACAGGAAAAAATGAGTTTGTTGAGCTGAGAGCTGAAATTGATAAAGTGTAGGTCAGTAATTTAGTAGTTGATCAGCTTGGTAAAAATTACTGTGTCCAGTGCAAAGTATATCCTGTGACATAGAGCGTCAGTTCACATCTGGCACTGGCAGGGCATCAGTCAGTGGGTGGTGAGTAATTGCACTGTGCATCACTTGTTTTATATATTCTCATTTTTTTATCATTATCATTTTCCCTTCCCTTTCTGTCCATTAAACTGTCTTTATCTCAACCCATGAATCTGTTTTTCCCTAATCCTCTGCCCCATCCCACTGGGGAGGGACAGTGAGCCAGCGGCTGGGCGGTGTTTAGCCGCCTGCAAGGTTAAACCACAACTTAGGTACAGGTTGTAGGATTACATTTATTACTTGAGACTTTCTTCTTCTGAATCAGGGGGAAAAGATGGTGTTCACATTTTTAGTAAAGCACTTCATTAAGAGAAATGCAGTAATCTTTCCTACGTTACAGACAAACAAGTCAGCTCTCTCTGTCAGAACTGATGGAGAGTATGAAGAATACTCTGAATTCTGTCTCAAGGGCTTTCCAGTAGTTTTCTGGTCTCTGCACTTGGATCTGAAACATGTTCTACTTGATCATCTTATTTATTGATTAATCCACGTCAAATCATGATTTGTAAAATATTTTTCTTATTGATTCTATTTAAACACGTTTTAAGAAATGGTTGATTTCTCCAGTGCATTGCTGAATATAATACAGAGATTGTACTCAATAGATGAATAATAATTTTGCAGCAGCTTTTGCAGCATGTTTAAATCCTAACATACAGCTGTGGGATAGCAGCACGTTGCTTGCCAAATACATTTGCTGGATACTTGAACTGACACTTTTGCATGCCCAGTTCACCAGTGAGAACTGATGCAAGTTCAGCCCCCAACAGATTGGTTCACTGTGAGCTTTCCTAAAAGCCTGTGTAAACATCTCTGACCAGCAGAGCAGTGGTGTTACCTCCTTTTGTTGCTGTCAGGTCTTGCATTTTAAGCCCCATTTTAACTTCAGAGTCACTTCTTTCATTTTTCTCATGTTTTCTAGATTGCTTCTGGGTTTTATTCATGGTCTTTGTAAATGTTTAGCAAAAGAGAGCATCTCCACTGTATGCTTTCAACTTTGTGTTACAGAAACCTTATAAATTTAGTCAAAGAAACCTCTTGTCACAACAAAGGGATGTTTTCTTTTTGCATTAGTCAGTTTAAACTTACCTCTGCGTTGGACCATAATGGTACTAATACTGAAATATGACCTACTGATTTTGGGTGGCAGCATTTGCTCTAATGGGATTCAGTGAAGCAATGTCCATGCTCTGATCAGCCAGAGAATCTCTTCTGTTTTGCCCATGAGCTTGGTAGTAGCTTGGACCTCTCTGAATAAGGTTGGTGTGTTCTAGCACCAGTAGCTGTTTGTGAGCAAGGTGCTGGCCTGTCACCCCATATGAGAAGAAAGTAGTCACTTTCAAATACATTATAAGTGCTTTTTATCAGCTCTACAAGAGGAGACTTGAAGTAATGCATAATGGCTAACATTTATAATGCTTAAAGTCACTCCGTGACTTGAGATTTAGGCTTGGATTATCTAAATTGTATGCTGTAGATCAGTTCACAAAATCAGTTGATTTCTTTCTGCTTCTCCTTATTTTTCTTGCATCTTCAAGCAATTGAACTTCCAAATGGTAGAATGCTCATGGAAAATTCCCACTTACCTCTCTAAAGTATGTCGACAGTCTTACATGTGTGATAGCACATACAAAAGAGGTCCAGAAATCTTACTTCCCCTGGTTCTGAAGAGCATCTTCAACCTACCTAAACTGAGTATGTGTGAACAAGTGTGTTGCTTTACTTGTTGATCCAGTTAAGTGCTGATGCCTGCTGTGGAGAACAGCATACAGCTATGCTGAGAAATATATTATGACGATAGGCACTTACGTGAAGGAAAAAGCAGTCGGGGAGTAAGGTGTATTTGTGAAGTAGCTCAGAAAGGCCTACGTGAATTCTTTATCCAGGAGCTAAAGGATAAGACTTAGTGTGAATATTTTTTCTTTCTTTTCTTTTTTTTTTTCTTTTTAAACATTATTCCTGAAAGGGTTCAATGGTCAACAAGCTCCTTTTNGGCCTACGTGAATTCTTTATCCAGGAGCTAAAGGATAAGACTTAGTGTGAATATTTTTTCTTTCTTTTCTTTTTTTTTTTTCTTTTTAAACATTACTCCTGAAAGGTGTCAATGGTCACACAGCTCCTATCTTGACATGCTGTCTTTTCATCATCTCTACTTCATAAAGGCAACTAAGGTACCAGTTCATATCAGTGTTCCCAGCTCTCTTGTTTTCACCTTATGACCTTGAGAGTTGTTGCATTATTTGTACAGTATTAAGTGCTTTTCAGTGGCTGATCCCTGCTCTGATGAGCTTGTGGGCTATTTTAGACAGAGGGACAGCAAAGAGGAGGATATGTTCTCAAGCTACCTAGGAGCAGATATAATTGATTTTCAGTGTCATAGCAGAATGTTCAAAGGAGTTGTTTTATTTGTTTCTCTATTTCTTCCGTTTTGATGGGCAGTTTTGGGCACAGTTGTGTTAGTGTCTGGAAATAAGAGTCAGTCGCGAAGATTTAAGAGCAAATATTTTCCTCTGGAATAGTATGCAGGGTTTTTGCCTCCATGCTGTTCAGCAGTGTACAACATGAGCTCTGCATACTAAACCCTGTACAAACTAGACAGTCTCATTTTGCACCTACCAAACAGGTAAATATCTGAACAGTGCAAACAAGCTGACATTCCAAACTGAGGAATAACTTGTTTCCTGTGGGAGAAGAAGGGAAATAGAAGAACTGAGTAAAGGATTGTCAGAAAAAACCCCCCCCAAAAAAAGACTGTTGCTGATTAAGACCCAGTGGAAGAAATGCCTGTTCTATTTTCTGCATCCCCAGGGATGGAGGTGAGGCTAACGGGCTGGTAGTTCCCACATCCTTCTTCTTGCCCTTTTTATAGATGGAGTGACATTGGTCATTGGGCACCTCACCTGTTCTCCATGATGTTTCAAAGATGGTGGAGAGTGACAGGACAGCAATATCTGCCAGTTCCCTCAGAACCTGTGGGTGCATCCCAGCAGGGCCCATGGCTTTATGGGTGTTAAGTCTATCTAGCCTCTCCCTAACCCAACCGTCTATGACCAGAGAGAAGTCTTACTTTTCTCTAGCCTTCTTATCTCTGATGTCTGGTACTCCTGAGAGCCATTCTTAGCAGTAAAGACTGAGGCAAATAAGTTAAGTAATTCGCTTTCTCTATGTAGCTTTCTATGGGAGTAATTCCAATTTCTTAAACTTGAGCTGCAGTTACAACACTGACAAAGAAATTGGAGTTATATTCCTCATTTGAGACATTCTTCTAACTATTAAAATAGTTAGAATCATAGAATAGGGTTAGAAAGGACCTTAAGATCATCCAGTTCCAACCCCCATGCCATGGGCAGGGAACACCTCCCACTACGCCATGCCACGCAAGGCTCTGTTTAAACTGGCCTTGAACACTGCCAGGGATGGAGCATTCACAGCTTCCCTGAGCAGCCCATCCCAGTGCCTCAGCACCCTCACAGGAAAGAATTTCTTCCTTATCTTCAATCTTCCTTATATCCAAACTTCCCCAAGCTTTAAGTTTGAACCCGTTACCCCTTGTCTTATCACTACAGTCCCTAATGAAGAGTCCCTCCCC
>NDXB01008092.1:744-27284 GCA_002631895.1 Agapornis roseicollis
CAGAAGCACCGCCGGGACTGCCTGTGGGCACCAGAGGAGAACAGGGACATGGGTTGGGGGGCTCAAAGGCAGTCCCCTGTCCCCTCCACTCATTACAGACACAGTGGTGTCACTGCCACCCCACCACTGCCTTTCCTTTTGGGCCACCAGCCCCTCTGCTGTGAGGGGTCCTGTGCTGGGGCAGGAGCAGGGTGCAGACAGGCAGCATCGTGATGCAGGCTGGCACAGGCAGGTCCTGCATGGCCCTAGATGAGCCACCTTAGGAGCCACACGGGAGACCAGACCACCCATCCCATTCACCTTACCTGGGAGCTGTTAGACCTACGGTGATGGATACTATAGAACCCCCTAAAATAGACAGATTACACAGGTTAGGAGCAGTGAGTCTAAGGGTTAGAGCAGGTTGGGGGGGCAATGAGATGGGGAAAGCTTGCTGGTGAGACTGTCTTCCCCCCACTGTCCTGGCAGACCCTGTTCTCCCTCATGCTGAATGGATCACGTCCTGTTCCTGATGTGCAGGCACCCAATGCATGCAGCGAGCGGTTACAAGGGCTCATGCACAGTGGGTTAGTTGGTTACGTGTCCTGGCTGCTGGCTGCACGCTGCTGGTGCCCCAGGCTGCTGCACTGAGCTCCTCCGTCTCTCCTGGGGCAAGGGGTGTCCTGTGGGCAGCTGAGGCTGTGGGGATAGCACAGGAACCCCGGAACAGCCCCGTGCCTGTGGATCAGAGCTCCAGGGCCTCACACGCAGCATCCATGCCCCTGTAAGAACTGTAACCCCCGGTGTGGCCCTGGCTGGGGCTGCCCCACTGGGGCCATGACGGACACGTGCCTGTCTTGGTGGCTCTGCCTTGACTCCTCACGCTGCTGTGGGAAGTCTCTGGGTCCCATCCCTGCAGCTGCACCTTCCCTGTCCCCACACTTCACCCTGGGGAGCCCTGGCTGACCCTTGGGTCCACAGCAGCACCCCTAGAGCTGGCCAGCACGGAGAGAAACCCACCAGCCTGGGAGCGGGGGTGATGCTCCATGTGGAGGAGCCGTCTGGTGCCTGTGTACCCCAGGTGTCACTGTGGGTTCAGGGGATATCCCTGGGATATCAGTGCCCCAGCGCTCGGGCTGAGCACCCATTCCATCCACACGCTGCTGGCTTCAAGTACCACGGGGAGGCAGGACAGGCCCCAGCATCCCCAGGGTCCTGGCTGCAGGCAGAGGTCCCTGGGACAGGAGGTCCCTGCTGTGGGGCACATCAAGGTGGCCCCTGGCAATAGCAGTGAGGCCAGAAGGGCTTAGCAAAGGATGGGCAGATGAGCAGTGTCCAACACAGAAAGACACCAGTGCTTACCTATTAAACACTCGCTTCCTTGTTGCCTCCATCCTGGGCAGCACACGAGCACCGCGGAGCTACAGAGGGCAAGAAAAAGCACCATGAATGGTTATGACCCTCAGAAAGCCCCAGTCTTTCCCAAAACTCCATGGAGAACACCAGTGCCATGACGGTGAGAGGTCTCACTCCCGGTCAGTTGAAGCCTGGTTGGAGGCTGCTTCCCTTGTCTCCCATGGGATAAGGAAGGCTGCTGGCTGCTCCCCACCACACAGAGCTGCTGGGGACTCCTATGGGCACTGGATTCAGCCAGGAGTGAGGCCAGGACCAGCTCCTCTCAGCCAGGAGTGGTGAAACAAGGAAGGGTGTGCTTGGAACCATTGATAAAAGAAATCCCCCAAACCCCTAAAAGCTGGGAAAAGAACATCTGAAGCACAGCTCCTGGGGGATATCCCCCACGTAGAAACTGTGTGATGCCAACTGCATGTGGCTGGGATGTATCCCTGAGCCCTTGGGTGCCCAGGAGTGCCACCACCTCCAGGGAGCACCATGCACAGGACCATCACCCAAAGCATTTTTAGCACAAGCCTGACTCTGGCCAGCACCAGGATGGGGTCTCAGAGCCCCTCGGAGGCTCAGCCAGAGATGCTCAGGTCCTTACTCGGATGGGACCCCTGAGGACACCTCACCCACACTTGTTCAATGACCCCCCAAGTGACAGGCTGGGGGCTTCCAGTGCTGCAACCCAGGTGTAGGGAACATGCTCCCTGTTCTGGAACACTGCAGGACATCCCCTCATCCCCGGGGGGACCTGCTCATTCCTGCATGGACCCTGCTCATCCCTGGTGGTACCATAGTGCCCGGTCCTGGCCAGCCCCGGGAGCGATGCTGAGAGCTGTAAAGGACCTGCGTGGGTGCTGCAGTCAACCCAGGGCTGCGCATTCTGTGGCGCAGCCTGGAATGCGTTTTGCTCTTTCTTTTTTTTCCCCCTTTTCCTCTTTATAAGTAACAAATGCAGAAGAGGAGGAGACAGTGAGGAAGTATCCGCTCAACCCAGCGCAGTCACAGGACCGCCTCTGGCTGCCAGGCAGCCTTGTCCTGGGGCCGGGGGGGAGCGAGGGAGCTGCCAGCAGCCCCCGGCCCAGCCCCGGTGCTGGGGGCACTGGAGGCAGGTCCCAGCGCCGCCCGGAGCAGTGCGTCCCCTGCTCACAGCGGATGGGGAAAAGTTGGAAAAGAGGCAGAAAAGAACCACAAAAATGATTGAAGGCCTGGAAAGAATGCCTCGCAGACAGAGCCCAAAATAGCTCCATCCTTCAGCCGCCCGAGTGGCTGCAAGATGCTGCGATGGCAGCCTGAGAAACCCCCCCATGTGGGGACCGCGGGGCTCAAGTGAGGGGGCTCTGCCCTGGGCAAGCACACAAGGGGATGCAGGGTGTTAAGGGCAAAGGGGGGGTCAATCACCAAACCACCTCCCCAGAGACTGGGTGGGCTGCAGGCACGGTTCTTCTCTGCACGAGGCTTCAGGCTGCCCTCCCCTAAGTGCCGGCCGTGCTGGGGTGCAGCAGGAAGGGTCTGTGGTGTCCTGACCCTCTCAAAGCAGCCACTGTCCCACCTGGGCCTGCTTTTATGGCTCCCCCCCTCCCTGGAAATTCAGCATTTGGTGGTTTTCGATGAAACCACAGCAGGTTTGCAAGGGGAAACCCTTCTGCTTGGGAAACCTCCTCCCTCAAACAGCTTGGATTGGATGCCAAAATGGGCATTACAGGGGAGGCACCAAAAAGCATCACCTGTGATGAAAGCCCCGCAGCTGACAGTGGGGAGTTGCTGAAACGGTGGCAGGAGGGAAAATCTCCTCCCTGGCCATGAGCTGCAGGAGGTGAGCAGCACCATGAGCACCACCAGCCCACCCACAGCACTGGGATTGTGTTTACCTTGCAGCTGACAGCTAATCCCTGCTTCCCCGTGCCTGCTGCTGCCATCCAGCACCCCTCTGCTCAGCCCTGACCTGCTCTGTCAGTGATTTCGATGGCAAATAAACTTGCTCCCATGGCGAGCAGAGGCAGCTGGGGTGAAGCACAGGATCACTGGTGCTCCCAGTGTGACACATGGACTGGTTCCTCAGCACAGCCAGCCCCAGGTAGCGGTAGTGCTGGCTGCAGCATGATCCATGGGACATGGGTCTGGAACACATCCTGTGGTCTCAGCTCCTGCAAAGAGGGCTTGCTCCATACATCCCATGACCACTGGAACTGGGGTAACCAGGAGATCTGTTTAAAAGGTTGCTCACACCCCACAGGGACCTGCCTCTGCAGACATGCTGGGTGCAAATCCACCTTCTACTCCCTCTTCTCCAAAGCACTTCAAACGCTGGGAAAAGAGGAAAGAAAAGCTGCCTCTAAGACCTGTCTGGGATGTAGGAGCTCTGGTGATGTGGAAGGAAGGAGCAGGGATGTGGGGACAGCGAGGGCCGTGACCTGCAGAACCAATTGCTCAATGCCCAGTGCATGGCCACATCCTGCTCGTGCCGAGCACCAGCAGCACCTCCATGGATGCTCTGGGGGCTTCTATGGAGGCAGAATATTTTTCTTGTGGATGAATTGCTCTCTGAAGCACATCCCCTTCACCCACAGCTATGGAGGCCAGGAGGGCTTACCAAAGGATGGGCAGATGAGCAGTGTCCAACACAGCACACTGTGTTGGAGGCTGGAGGGACAGCTCAAGACAGCCCCCCTAAAACAGTGAGGAGTGGGCTCACACCCCCAGAGCAGAAGAGAGACCCTGGGGCTCGGGTGGGAGCCACTGCTGTGGTCCCAAGTCAGACGGTCCCATGTGAGACTTTCTGTTCTCAAACTGAGGGCACACAGCGTGTCCCCTCCCCAGGCCTATGGCCATCCCAAGTCCTCCACATCGCACTGCTTCTCCCAAGGATCACCCTGGAACTGAGCTCCTTCTTTCTCCTTATCACACATCACTTGGTGCTACCCAGCTCCCCCTGTGTGGCACACAGGGACCACGGGGTCCCAGCCAGCAGCATCCCTGTGGATGATGCTAGCTCCAGGTCCCCGACCAACCCCAACCTGGGGTGCAAGGCAGAGATTCCCTGGAGCAGGATCGTGGAAACTCTTCAGGCAGAGAAAGAAAAGGAAAAAAAGTTTAAAAACAACGCTCACCAAAAGAAAGTGTTGGCGAGAGCAGGATGGGGACAAAGCAGTGCTCAGGCACCAGCCTGCACCCCAAACACCAGCGCCGGAGAGTGGCACCCCAGCTTGGTTATAAAACTAACTGGTTGGTTTATAACCAACTTGGTTATAAAAGAACTTCAAGATTAGGAAAGAAAACTTTAACACCAAATTGCCCCCATACATCCCTTTTCTTCTGCCCCATATTGTTGCTCACTAGCCAGGTCTCAGGAGGTTGCAGAAAGAGCTGAAGCAGAATCCTCCTCTCAAGGCCCCCCTAAACTGATGACTGGCATCCTCAAGGGATGGAGGTGCCTGACAGAGCCTCACAACCACAGATCCAGCCAGCAGCTTCACTCAGCTTGGGTGTGGGCACTGGGACCTGCCCCAAAGCCAGGGAAGGACCCACAGCACCCCAGTTCTTGGGGCCACTAAAGTGGGTTTGGATGGTGACACATGGGGCATCCTCCTTGCGAAGAAGGACATCTCAGGGGCTGTCCCCTCCCCACCTTGTCTGGCACCCAGGCTGCCTCCAGGCCCCATGGGAGGATGGGCATCACCTCCTGCATCGTGTCCACTTGCTGGTTAATGCCTTGTGTCCAAGCCCCACAGTGCTGGGTGCAGCATCCCTCCAGCAGCAATGGTGCGAAGGGGAGCACTCTGACACCCCATCCCTAGCACATGGGGCTGGATGCCAGGAACAGGACAGGGTAGGGGGGACACTGCTTCACATCCCTGATGCCACCCCGGGACATGGTGGCAGTTTTGCTGGGACAGATGATGGGCAGCGAGGAGGAACCACTTCCCACATCCCACATCCACAGCAGCCACCACTCTGGCTCCTGAAATGCCTCCTTAGGAAACTCAGGCTGTAACTTGAGGAGGGGGCACCAGCCCCTGCGGCCCTGCTGAATGGAGCCATTATGCGGCCCCTCTCGCTCTCAGCACGTTTTCCTTGTGGACTCATCTGACCTCACAGGCGAGATGTAAAGGTGCATTTATGGCCTGGGCCCCCCAGCAAGGGCAGGGGCTGGAGCTCTCCCAGCCAGGAGGCAGTGGCTGTGGGCACTCTCCCCCCTTGGCTGGGGCCAGCCTGGCCAGTACCAAGCCCCAGTGCTGCAGAGAAGCTTGGCCTGGGGTGATGCTCTGCAGTGACCCGTGGGAGAGGCAGAGCTCAGGGAGTGGGGACAAGGCAGTGCCAGCTCCCAGGGCTCTGTCACCACCCCGATCAGGCAGGCAGGATGTGACCCCCGGGGGCAGCCAGGTAGTGCCACCACTCGCTGAAGCCAAACCTGACGGTGATGGAGCTGCCAAGTTCACCATCCCGAGCAGCCCTGGGCAGCTCCACCAGCATACCCTGAATCAGCATCCTGAATCCTGCTCGGCCATGGGAATGGCTGCTCCCCCCAGTGCAACCCGATGTCCGGAGGCACCCAGATCGGTTCCCCACAGCAGAACCGGCCGCAGGGATGCAGGACTGGCTCCCACAGCACGACTCCATGATCACCAGAGGCACCCAAGAAAAGGTCCCCGCAGCAGGACCGGCCCCGGGGGCTGCAGGACCGGGTCTTTACAGCACTCCCGGCCGCTGCGAAGGGCAGGACCGGCCCCGCAGCACTCACAACCGGCTCCGCGCAGCAGGACTGCCCTAACGGCGAGCAGGACCGGCCCCGGTGTGCCCAGAACCGGGTCCCCGCAGCTCTCCCGGCGGTCAGGGCCGGGCCCCCATCCCCGGCCCCGCTCGGGCCGAACTCCTCGCCCCTTCGCGGTGCCCGGCTCCCCCACCTCAGCTCCTCACGGGCTGGATTTCACCCTAGCAAGCGCCCAGCGGCGGGTCCGTAAATGTGTGTGTGTGTGTGTGCGCGTCCCGTGTCCCCCCTCCCCATCCCGCCGCATCCCGCGCCCCGGCCCCGCCGCTCGCGGGGTCCCGTCCTGCTCCTACCCTCCGGCCCTGCAGACGTTCCTGCCGCGGGGGCTCAGCTCCTGCGCGGCTCCGCGGCTCAGCACCACCAGCGCCAGCGCCAGCCCCAGCGCCAGCTCCGCGGCTCCGGCTCCGGCTCGGCGGGGTGGCCGCAGCCCGCGGGCCGCCATCACCGTCGGAGCGGCGGGGCCCGGCCTGACCCGGCCCATCCCATACGGGGCGCTCCCCCCGCCGCGGCTCCGCCGTGCCCGGTGCCCGCCCTGGCCGCTGCTCGGCGGGCGGAAGCCGCAGTGCGAGCGCGCCGCCGCCGCCGCCCCCCCGCGCCCGCCCCCGGCAGCAGCGGGAGGGGCCCCTCCGCCAGCCAGGAAATTCCACATTGGTTCCCGTGACGGCGGGGCCAGGCTGCGGGGCCCCCCCCCGCGGGCAGCGCCGCCCCGACGGGCCCGGGGGCATCACCGAGGGAAGGATGCGGAGCCCTGGTCCCGGCTCAGCCCGGGGATCCGGTAGCTCCGGCGAGTCCCGTGGCTCCGGCGTGGGGATGGCCCCGGGGTCCGGCGGTCCCTGGTATGTGGCAGCCCCAGAGGTGCAGCAGCGCAGGGATGCAGCCGACCTGGCGTTCCCGCAGCCCTGGGTGCCCAAGGGCCCTGGGGTTGGGCTGTCTTAGGTGGCCATCAACCCCAGGGTCCATCTGCCGTGGGATGTGGCAGCTCCAGCTGGGCTCCGGGGAGACCTTAGAGCAGCTTCAGTGCCTGCAGTTTCCTGCAGGAAACCTGGAGAGGGGCTTGGGCCAAGGGCCTGTAGGGCCAGGCCAAGGGGAATGGCTTGAACCTGCCAGAACAGGGGAGACTGAGCTGAGCTCTGAGGCAGAAGCTGTTCCCTGTGAGGGTGCTGAGGCGCTGGCCCAGGGTGATGGCCCAGAGAAGCTGTGGCTGCCCCATCCCTGGCAGTGCTGGAGGCCAGGTTGGACACAGGGGCTTGGAACAAGCTGCTCTGGTGGAAGGCATCCCTGCCTGTGGCAGGGGTTGGAATTGGATGAGCTTTAAGGTCCCTTCCAACCCAAACAAGGCTGGGATTCNGGTGGAAGGCGTCCCTGCCTGTGGCAGGGGTTGGAATTGGATGAGCTTTAAGGTCCCTTCCAACCCAAACAAGGCTGGGATTCTGAGTTTCTATGTGCCTGGCTGTCCCAGGGTCCATCTTCTGGTGTCTGGCATCTCCATGCATCTGGCAGTGCTGGGCTCAGCCTGCTGGGAGCCACACAGGGACCTGTGGAAGCCAAGTGGTACCCACAATAGTGGAACCAAGGGACCTTAACCCTGAACAAGGGTAGAAGACCTTCAGAGCAATCACCGGTTAACCCACCATAAAGATACATCTGTGGACCTGGGGGACACATGGGGCACCCCCACAGCCCCAGCCTGGTCAGTGACCCTCCTCAGCCCAGCAGTGCAGCAACACTGAAAGCGCTGCATGAGCATGGTTGATGCCATCCATCGCACACGGAGCGCGGTTGATGCCATCCATCGCACACGGAGCGCGGTTGATGCCATCCATCGCACACCGCCTGCAGTTCCTTCTGAAGGCCTCAGGCCTTTCGAGCATGCGTGCTTCAGCGTGGGGCTGCCGGCAAAGCTGCCCCCACTTGACACCTCCTCTTCCTTCTGGACAAGGAGCAAACAGCTTCCAGCAGCAAGAGCTCAAACCAAGCAGGGAGAGTTCAGCTAGGTCAGTGCACCCAGATGTAGAAGGGGCAGTTGCTCTTGTGTGGCTGAGCATGGATCATGGCTGCTGGGAGCATGGAGGCTGTGGGGTGGCAGGGCATCCAGTGGCACAGGTGAGCAGGAGGCAGCCCCTGAGCCTGTTCTTTGAGGCAGGGGAGTCTCATTTGGAGGAACAGCAGAAGGGGAGTACTGCTGCAGAGCCTGAACTCCCCCCTTGGCTTGGGGGTGGCTAACCAGAAACAGAGGGCCTGACCTGCTGCCCTGGCTGCCCGCAGGGGAGCCCAGAGCTGCCTGTGGTCCTGCAGAGCTCCAGCCAAGCCCAAGGAAAGCTGCTCCTAACACGAGGCAGTGGCAGCCTCAGTATGAATGGCCCCAAGAGCAGAGCTCAGGGTGGAGAGAGGCTCTCCCGCAGCTCCCGTCCCCTCTCCACAGCCTGGGGGATGCTCCTGGTCCCCTCCAAGCCCATTGCAGAGCTCCACAGCTCCTCGTTCCCAGGAAGTGTGGCCTCACTCAGCAGATCCTGCCTCTGGCTCTGCTCCTCAAGCCATGGCCCTGGCCAAAGTGTGCAGCTGGAGGGGGCTGAGAGCAGGCACAGCCCCCCCTTCAGGCCCCGGGCAATGATGCACAGCCCAGGGACAGATGGTTCCCAGTAACTTCCAGGGGTGGCTGCCTCATCCCTGGCAGTGCTCAAAGCCAGGTTGGACAGGGCTTGGAGCAAGCTGCTCCCCTGTGGCAGGGGTTAGAACTGGATGAGCTTTAAGGTCCATTCAACCCAAACCAGGCTGGGATTTTGTGAACAACAGGAGAGAGGAGCAAGAACAGCTGTGATTTAATCACCACCGTTCTCCACCATCCAGTGTACAGCAGAGCCGAGTTGTACTCCAGCTCTGGGTGCTCCCCCTGCCTGCAACACAAGACCTGACCCGGGACCGGAGCTGAGGACTGTGAGCAGGGCAGGGGCTGGCTGCCTCTGCCCACTCCTCCTGCCCCGCTGGGCAAGCCCAGGCTCTGTTGAGCGCAGTGGGATGAGCTGTGCAAAGCTGGGGAGCAGCTGCCCTGGGTCAGGCAGCAGGGACCGAACGTGCCCTTGCCCAGTTCACTGTGGCCCTGCCTCCCCAGAGCTGGAAGAAAACAAGCCCTGGCCAAGGCAGGAGGAATGAGTGTCTGAGGCCAGCTTGTCCCAGGGCAGACAGCAGGCAGCCAAACCTGCTGCTGCAATGGGAAACCCCCAGGGCAGCGCTCACACAGCACGGCCCTGGGATGGGGGCACAGCCCTTGGGGCAGTCCTACAGTAGTGACCTCTGGGAGGTGTGTGAGGCTCAAAGAGCAACAAGGACGTGTCCCCCCCTCGGACAAAAGGCTGCTGGGAGGGCGACTGCAGCAGGACTGGGCTGGGAACGGCAGCGGTGGTCATAGGTGAAGGCACAAGAGGTGCTGGGCTGGAGGCACAGTTGGGGTTAGCGGCTGGAGCTGAAGAAGGTGCCAGCAAGGAGCCGCCGCTTGACCTCCCTCCAGAGAAGGTCCCGCTCCCGGTTCGCCCGCTCCATGAAGCCCCTGTTTTCCTGGGCCCGGCGGGACAGGTAGGGCAGCACCTCCTGCACTGGCCCGTAGGGCACATACTTGTAGACAGGGAAGCCAGCCTGACCTGGAGGAGAGCAAGGGGTTGGAAGAGACCAAAAAAGGGGGAAAGGAAGGAAAAAAGAGAAAAATAAAGATGAAAGAGGGGGAGAAGGAAGCCAAAAGCCTCCCCCTCCCGTGCCCCTCAGGCTGTGCCAGTGAGCAAAAGATGCGGGTGGGAGGGATGCAGCAGCTGGAGGCTGTGGTCCAGCACTGGGGAGGGGAGCCTGGGAGCAGCCGGATGAGGCTGAGCCTGCTCAGCACAGGGAGCTTGGGAAAGCGCCGAGGTCACCAGGAGCCCTGGGAATGTCGGGAGCAGGGGCTGGGCCAAGGCAAGAAGCGTTCAAGCAGAAACCTCAAGTTAACACATTTTTGCAGCATGAGCAGAGGAGGCTGCAGCCAAACCCCGCTGGCAATGGGAGGTCTGGGGCAGAGCCGCGGCCGCGCTGGACAATGGCCCCTCTGCCTCCCACAGCACCCCCAGGTGCAAGGCTCTGCTCTGGCCCCCAGTGCGGGCAGGGGCGTCATTCCCTGACCTGGACCCTTGCATGTCCCTGAGCCCGGGCCCCAGCAATGCTGGCAGGGCCAGTGGCAGAGGAGAGGACGAGGTCACACATGAGGCCGTTGCCCAGTGCTTGGTGTGCAGCTCCATCAGAGCCAGAGGGTACAAGGGAGGTTTGTGCCTGCCAGGACCAGCCTCTGCCCCACCTCAGACAACCCAGTCTCTGCTCATAGACCAAAGTGGGAGTCTCCCTGGGCAGCCATCATGGTCTTATGGATCTCCAAAAGACAGATGTGATTCTCCACCTATGTCCTGCCTGAACCCCATGCAGGAGTCACAGCATTCCACACAGCTGGGAAAGGGAAGGGGCAAGCTGGAGATCGGATGTGCAAACCTCATGGAGTATGAGGCCCTACCCTGGGTCAGGGCAAGGCCCAGCACAAATGCCGGCTGGGGGAGACTGGATGGAGCAGCCCTGAGAAGGACTTGGGGGTGTTGGGTGAGGAGCAGCTCCTCAATGACCCTGCTTCAGTGTGTGCTTGAGCTCAGAACCAGCTCTTTGAGGGTGCTGAGGCGCTGGCACAGGGTGATGGCCCAGAGGAGCTGTGGCTGCCCCATCCCTGGCAGTGCTCAAGGCCAGGTTGGACACAGGGGCTTGGAGCAAGCTGCTCCAGTGGAAGGGGTCCCTGCCTGTGGTAGGGGTTGGAACTGGATGAGCTTTAAGGTCCCTTCCAACTCAAACCATTCTACGATTGAGGCCACAGGGCACTGTTCTCAACCAGTGGTGCTCTTGCAGGCATGTCCTGGCTCTGTCCATCCTTCAGACCCCAGGGGTGACTCCATGGGGCAGGAACACAACTGCTGCATCCCTGCTGCTCCCAACACTCACCCAGGGGGAAGGTGATCTGGTCACACATGCCCAGCAGCTGCCCAAAGTACACCTTCTTCTCTGAGGGGTGGATGCCAAGCTCCATCATCCTGCAAGCCAAGCCTTGGCATGAGGAACAGCAGAGACAGCAGAGCACATGGGGCAGCGTCCCACTGGGTGAGCAGGAGACCCGACACATCTCACTGCAGCTCTGCTGGATCCCTGGTCCCTGCCATGCCTGCCCAGCAGTCACCTGCGCAGGGTGAACTTCACTGTGTCCTCATTGTGAGATGCCACCATCACATTGGCTTTCCGGCTGTGCTTGATCTCCTCCAGGATATAGTCCAAGCACCTGCAAGGCAGTACAGGGGCTCGTGGTGAGGCCGCTGGAGCCTGTACCTGGTGGGATGAGAGGGAGGACCATGGTTGGGGTACCCTACCTATGGTACATCTCATTGGTCTTCTCATAGGTGGGGTTGATGGGATCTTCGTAGCCGATCTGGGCCGCCCGCTCCCGCTCCTGCTCCATGTAGGCACCACGAACCAGCTTGGTGCCGAAGTGCCAGCCTTCCCGGCGCGACAGCTCCACGTCCACCGTCACGTTGTCATAAGCCTCCTGGGAGCAGGAGGAAGAGATGGCACAAGGTCATTGCACCAGTGCCACCAGGCAACCAGCTCTGAGCTATGCATCACCATGGCTTCAGGAGCCAAGGTCTCCATCCAGCAGGTCCTTCCTGCCCAGCCTGCAGCTGGACCTCACCTTCAGGTAGCACTGGTAGGTGTTGAAGATGATGGCCCGGTCCCTGTTGAAGCGGCGCTGCATCTCTAGGGTGAGGCGGCTGATGGCAGGCTGGAAGTAGCTCTGCTCNACCAGTGCCACCTCTGCCCTGTGCCTCCAGGCAACCAGCTCTGAGCTATGCATCACCATGGCTTCAGGAGCCAAGGTCTCCATCCAGCAGGTCCTTCCTGCCCAGCCTGCAGCTGGACCTCACCTTCAGGTAGCACTGGTAGGTGTTGAAGATGATGGCCCGGTCCCTGTTGAAGCGGCGCTGCATCTCTAGGGTGAGGCGGCTGATGGCAGGCTGGAAGTAGCTCTGCTCTGCGTCCACCATCAGCCTCACGCCTGTCTCAGCAGCTCTCTGGGGGGTGAGTGACACAGGGGTGTGTTCATGGGGGCACCTGATACCTGTGGCCAGGTTGGACAGGGCTTGGATCACTCTGCTCTAGTGGAAGGTGTCCTTGCCCATGACAGGAGGTTGGCACTTGATGAGCTTTAAGGTCCCTCCCAACTCAAAGGATTCCGATTCCAAGTCACCTCATCTGTGTCAGGGCCTATGCCCAGCTTCCCTGGCCCCAGCTCCCCCTTACCTTGGCAAGGACATCCATCCGCTGCAGCATCCTCTTCATCTGCAGATCCTCCTCTTCAGTGAAGCGTGAGAGCAGAGGCTCAAGCTGCCCAGTCTGAAAGCAGAACAGGTTGCAGCACTCTGCCTGCATCCAGCCTTGCCCATGGGGCAGAAACAGCCCCGGGGGAAGCTCAGCCACGGGGCTGCTGCCACCCCAGCTCCCACCATCCACCCTGCCAGCTTGGTGGCTGCATGCAGTGGGCCATGGTGTGGCCAGGCTCTGCTAGCACAGACAGCAGCCAGCACCATGGCCACCAGCCCATGAACCCACACCCTGCTCCCAGTGCAGCTGCTCCAGGGTACCACCGATGGACACCCACCTGCATGTTTGGCACAAGCAGCAGCTTGGAGAGCTTGGTGCGGCTGTCAATCAGGCTGTTCCAGTCCAGCAGGTCCACGGTGCTGGAAGCAGACAGCTGGCTCTGTGCTCGTGTCTTGCAGGGGTAGGGAGGTCTTTACTAGCTCCCAACCCCTGAGCAAGTGAGGTGCCACCCTGACCTGTCTTGTCACCTCCACCCGGACCTCCTCTATGTTTGGTTGCTGCCCTCTGGAGATCTCCCTTTGCTGCTGAATCACAGCCCGAGGAACAGAGACAAGGGCTCCCAGTGTCCCAGGCAGCTTACCCACTTATGCCCAGGTTCTCGCCTGTGAACCAGCACTGGGTCTCTGCCTTGGTCGCAATGCCGAGGTTGGCCAGGGCCTCCTGCCACCAGAAGGAACATCAGTGCCACGGGGCTGCAGTGTTCTTACTGCTCCAGGCTCAGGGATGGCGCAGGTCTCTGGCAGCACATCCACCTCCCTCGGGCATCACCCTCCTCACCCGCAGCTTCTCTGCCTCCAGCCGCACCTCCAGCGCTGCCCGCCCGGCCTGGCCCTGCTCTGCGGCCATCTGATGGAAGAACCTCCGCCACTTGACCAGCACCTCTGAGAACTGCAGCTGTGGAGGGAGCCTGAGCTCAGCCACCCAGCCTGGAGCACCCATCCTGCCACAGCTTTGCCAGACTGTACCCCAACGGCAGACCCTGGCCCTACAGCAGCGCACCTTGGCCAAGCAGGTGCCAGGCCCAGCAGTACAAGGACCCCCATGCCCTCGGAACTTTACACTTCCGAGATCTTCTTGTGTCCCCAAAAGCTGAGGCAGGGTCTTCAGGGTGGTCTTGGGCACATGGGGGACAGTCTGTTGATGTCCACTGCCCCCTGCTATCTGTAGAGATGCTGCTGCAGCAAGTCTGGCATCCCAAAGTACCTGCCCCACAGAAGCATCACCCATGGCCTTGGCTCTGCCCCACGTCACCTTGGTCAGAGCCCTGGCACTCACCAGGAACTGAGGTCTGCCCAGTGCCGTCAGCTTGATGGCTGAGAAGCCGTCCTCAGAGCTGCCACCTGCACGGAGTCACAGCAGCAGAGCTGACCCGAGGCAGGGTGCTGGGGCACCACGGTATGGTGGCGGGCTGCAGGGTGTCTGCAGTCCCCAGCCCCGCAGGGCTCCTCAGGACATGTGGAGTACTTACTTGAGGCATCGATGCAGCGGAGGAAGGTCTCCATGTGCTGGTCACACTTGGCCTCATCAGCATAGAAATAAGTGCGGGCACTGATGACCCCACCGCGGCGGTCCCCAAATCCTGGATGGGCTCGGTATTGCTTCTCCCTTTGCTCTGCTCCTGGAGCGGAAAAGGATGGAGATGGGCCCCGCAGCCCTGCCGAGCTCCTGGAACCTCCCAGGGGCTTCTGCCATGCGTGCTGGGGAGAGAGGCTCTGGCTTGGACCTCAGCAGAGCCCCTGCAGGCTGCAGAGCGCCCAGCCTGCCCAAGCACAGGATGAGCTTCTGCTCATCTGGCCAAGAACCATGATGCTCCTCATCCAGCTCAAGTTTTGAGGCTGCAGGAGGTGGGTCCTACCCCCATGCCACTTGTGCCCTGCCCCATCAGCTGGGCCTTCAGGCTATTTCCTATCAGCAGGAGAGGCTGGGTCACTCACCTCCCATCTCCTTCTCGGCTGCAGAGGTGCAGGAGCTAAGAAGAGAAACAGGGAAGATAAGGACCAGGTCAGCAACTCCCTGCAACCCCACGCTGGTGGCCAGGGCAGCTCTGAGGCTCCCCTGCTGCTGTCCTGGACCTTGCATTTCCCTCACCATCCCATCACCAGTGGATCAGGTGATACGCAGCCTGAGCTCTATTGCCAGGTCAGATGGCACAAAAGCCATCAGATGACACAGACTCATGGAAAGCAAGGGGGGTCTCACCATCCAGGCAAGTGTTACCTGGAGGCTCTGAGGCAGCACAGGGAGGATGCTCTGTGTCCAGGGTCCAGAGCTGCTCTCAAACAGCCCATCCCGTGGCAAGGACAAAGTCAGCCTCAGTGGGGCAAGAGCACATCTCCAACACACCAGCCCATGCTTCTCACTGAGTGGCACCAAACTCAACCCAACACCTCCCACTTTGCAGGCAGCAGCATCCAGACCGGGAGCAGGGAACTTAATGCAGGGTCCATCAAGCTGTGGATCCTGTGCTTCAGCTCAGCTGCCTCATGCTCCTCTGTGCCTTGGCAGTAGCCACTTACAGATTCAGCTTCAACTCCAGCTGACCTCAGATGTAATTTCAAGCCCAAGCTCTTTGCCACAGCGGTAACAGGGCTCTGACAGCCTGGGGGATACTGGCCAAGTCCTGAGATCCTCCTTGGGCAGCAAAGCCTTCTTGATGACACCCTCATGCAGCCCACAGACCCTGGGTCTCACCCAGGAGCACTGCCAGCCCCTGGGCGGCAGCCCTGAGTGACAGCAGAGCCATCTCCTCCAGGACGCCTCTGCCTTGGAGTCACTGTCCCGAAACTGCTGTACCCAACAGTGAGCAAAGCCACCCATCTGGAGCCAGAGGACTTGCACAAGAGAGCGGAGGCGCGTGACGTGGTCTCAGAACGTGTTCTCCCACATGGAAACCCTGTGACAGGGATTAGGGGCTGCTGGAAGCATAAACAAGTGGAGACGAGCCCTTTCCTCCTGCTCCCTGGAGCCAGGAACAACCAAGCATCCCTCAAAGCGCAGCAAAGCCTGGTGGGAACAGGGGCAGGAGCAGCCGGAGCTTGTGGGGAGCAGCAAGCACCATGTCCAGCAGGCTCTGCTCCCTGGGAACAGGCCAAGAAGCCCCCTGTACCCAAATACAAAGGGTGGAAGAAGAGACAGTGAAGTCCATGGTGAATCACTGAATGGTTTAGGTTGGGAGGGACCTTAAAGCTCCTCCAGCTCCAACCCCTGCCACAGGCAGGGACCCATTCCACCAGAGCAGCTTGCTCCAAGCCCCTGTGTCCAACCTGGCCTTGAGCACTGCCAGGGATGGGGCAGCCTCAGCTTCTCTGGGCCATCACCCTGGGCCAGCGCCTCAGCACCCTCCCAGGGAACAGCTTTTTCCTTGTATCCAACCTGAACTTCCCCTGTTTCAGTCTGAACCCATCACCCCTTGTCCTATCACTATAGTCCCTGATGAAGAGCCCCTCTCCAGCATCCCTGTAGCCCTTTTCAGACACTGGAAGCTGCTCTGAGGTCTCCACACAGCTTCTCTTCTCCAGGCTGAACAGCCCCAATATTCTCAGCCTGGCTCCATGTGGGAGGTGCTCCAGTCCCTGATAATCCTCGTGGCTTTCTCTGAACTCTTGAACAGCTCCATGTCCTCCTTATGTTGAGGACACCAGAGGTGCACACAGTGCTGCACATGGGGCCTCATGAGAGCAGAGCAGAGGGATGGAGGATCCCTGTGGAGCCAGCAGTGTGGCACAGAGGAAGGCTTCAGCTGGACACACTACTGTGACTCTGAGAACATGCTAAGAGAGATGGGTCCTGCAGGCAGGTCCCATTCACAGCACAGCAGCTCTGAACCCCAAAGCACACCCTGTGTGCAGCATCCAAGATGCTGAGGACGAGCTGCAGGGAGCAAAACCTCCTCTGGCCTACCTGGGGTGAACGCTGGCCACAAGATAAGCAAACATCACCCTTGAATTTGAAGTGGTTTCTGCTCCTGAAGCCAAACACACCCTTTCCAGCAGCATTCCTGCGGCATGACTGCATGGAGCCCTTGCTCCCCAAGAGGGGCATTCGAGGCAGTGCCATGGTGCTTGCTTTATTGTTCTGCATTGAGCAGAATAAAGGAAGCTCCTTCCAGCTGCAGGAACAGCTCTTCCTTGAGATCACCATCTGCTTTCTTTGCAGTGTTAGTCTTGGCCAACAAAGCCATTCCTGTGCTAGCCAAGTGCCACTTAACCCAGCCCATACCTGCCCATCCCTCCTGCACACTGAGGGAGGGCACATCTCCAGGCACTGCCCAAGTGCTCCTGGCAGGCTGTGACCAGGAAAGAGCCACATTCAGGACCCAGGAGCTCACAGTCACCCAAGCCATGCACCAAGCAAGTGCTGCAAAGCAGGTGATGAAGACTTGATGCAGCCCATGGGGCTGCAGGGGGTTGATCCAGCTGACACAGCAGAGTGTGGCTCTTGGGAAGTTTTTGATCAGGCTCCAATAAACAGCCTCAGGAGAAGCACAAAGATCCCTCTGTCAGAACTAAGCAGGAATAATCCATTTCACCCACGGGTGCCATGAGAACAGTGCATTTGCTTTGCTCATCAGCAAACAGGTCTGGCAAAGCGGATGAGGGCACACCAGGGAGAAGTTGTTCCTCAATCACCACATCCAAGGAAAAACCCCGGGTCACATGAAGCCCAGGCTGGAGCTAGGAGTGAAACTGTGCAGCTAGGAATAAAGCAAAGCTCTTGGCAGAAGAGTCCTTCAAGCCTATCCACACATGAGCTGCCGGCATGCACCAGCCAAGAACCTCCTTGCACAGCTTCAGACTAAGCAGAAACCACCCTGTGATCCTGGGCACCCACAGCACGTGCATGAGTGTGCTGGTCACAGGTGACAGCAGTGCTGGGAGCAGGAGGAGGAGAGGTGTCAGCTCTGGGAGGCTGGTTGCCAGGCAGGATCGTAATCCCATGGGACAAATATCAGGTCTCCAAACAAGAACTCTCTAGAGGGAGCAAAGTCCACACACTGCATGGCAGAGCCACTCAGGGCACCTGACAGTGCTGGGGAGGGGAGACTGGAGAAGGGCATTTCCCTACTGCCATCTCCAGCTTGCTCCACAAGAGCTGGGAAACCCAGCATGGCTCTGCGTGCTGCAAACAACAGCACACAGCACCAGGAGACCGAAAAGCCTGCTGGCTGCATCTGGTTTGTGCCTCTGCCACAGGGTGAAACCCGAAAGTGCTGGTGGGAGGGAAGGGTGCAGCTCCAGAGCCCAGCACCCATGAACTGGGGCTGTTCAACCCCCTCAGCCCAGCTCAGCAGCACTGGCAGAGTTTGGGGTTTTGGCCCTGACCACAGCCAAGGAGGACCAAGGGTCCAACAGCTCTTCCAATGGCACCCACTGCTCATCCCTGCTCCATGACACCCTGGCTGATCTCCAGGACGGCATTTTTCACTCCTTACTGACCACCCATTGGAGCAAATCCTACTGGGGGTTAGGCGGGGTGGCATCAGAGGGAACGGGGGCCAATGCAGGGCTGTACCAAGAGCAGGAATGACCCACTCAGCACAGGAAAAGCTCACCTAGCAAGGAGCCCCACGCATGCAACCCCCAAACCTGCTCCAGGAGGAGGACCAGCACTGCCCAGAGAGCTCCCAAACCACTGACACCCCTGGGCAGGATGCAGGTGCCCTTGGTGATTAACAATAGGCACAGCCAGGCAAGGGAGGGCAGCACCAGCTCACTGGGACCAGCTCAGCCCCATGGTGATGGACAACATCTGTGGGGAAGAAGCAGCTGCTCCTGAACACACCACGGCTCCTCACCTTCCAAAGACCCACCCCCAGGCTGCAGCAATGTATTTAGAAGCATTTATATATTAAACTCCCAAAGCACAGTCTGCAAGAAGCGGCTGGACGGGTGCAGCCCCGCATCCCCTGCAGCTCCCACACCAGTGCTGCCCTCATGAGCAGCCTGCATACTGCTCCTACCATGGACAAGCAGCATGCTCACACAGATGGCAAGCAGCAGCAAGAAGGGAGCCCCTGATAAGCAGCTCCGAGGTGGGAAGCAGAGATAAGGCTCCTAGCAGTGCCTGGGAGGAGACAGCAGCATCTGCACCCCCACACTGACCCAAACCCCACTTGCCAGGCACCCCAAAAGCCATTTATGCTGTATTATTAAAGGGTGACAAGTGTGTGGCAGCCGAATGGTGCCCCTGCTGCACACAGGGACACGGGACTGCTGCAGCCTCACCCGGGGAGTGCTGCATCATCCCGGTGACTGTGACACAGCGATCCCACTGGTGGAGCTGCATCAAGTGGAGCCCGAGGTGTAGAAAACTGCCAACGGCTTTGGGCTGGAGCCTGCCCTTGGCAGAGGGTGGGAGGCTGGGAACACTGCCTGGGGTGTGCAGGGGGGAAGTATGCCTGGCAGGGCAGCACCCAGGAGGGAAGGGGCAATAGGGGGTGCAGCACCCAGAAGGGAATGGGCAATAGGGGGTGCAGCGCCCAGGAGGAAAGGGACAATGAGGGGGGGTGCAGCACCCAGGAGGGAAGGGGCAACGGGGATGCTGGGGGGGGGGAGCTCGCCCCGGGCGGCGTGGAGGTGACGCACAACATCCTGCAGCCAATAGGAGCAGGGGGGATGGGCGGCAGCAGCCAATAGCGGCTCGGCCAAGTCCCGCGCCCCGCGCGCGCTGTCCCGCCACCGCCTCCTCGCGGGTCCCCGCGCTCGCTCGCTCACTCCAGCTCCTGGCGCTCGGCCTGCTCGGCGCTCAGGTCCTCCTCCACGCTGTAGTCCAGCACGGCGCCCACGCCGAACGCCTGGTTCCGTCGGATGAGCGGCTTGATGGCCTCCTGGTCCTCCCCGGCCACGAACTGCCCGTAGAAGGTCATCTTCATCAGCCGCTCGAACAGCGCCTGCCCGAGCACCCGCTGGCACAGCCGCAGCAGCTGCGGAACAACAGCACATCAGCGACCGGCAGAGCCCCGCAGCGACAGCCCCCGGGAGCAGCACCTCCCGGAGCGGGCAATCCCCGCGAACCATCCCGGAGCGGGCACTCTCCCTACAGCGAGAGCCCCCCGGGAACGCTCCGGGACCGGCACCCTCTCCCCCCGGTCCAGAGCCGCCAGTCCCCCGCGCATTCCGGGAGCAGCCCCAGGCACTCACCTCCCGGTTGTGCTCCACCAGCGGCCCCACGGCGCAGAGCCCCAGCACCACGAGCCCGCGCAGCAGCTCGGCGCTGCTCTTGCTGCGGAACGCCTCCCGCGTGTCCCCGAAATCCACGGCCGGCGGCGGGGCCCGCTCCGCTCCCCACGGCGGGGGAGGCGGCGGCGGCCGCTCCTGCCGGGCCCCGCTGCCCGCAGCCGGCAGCGGAGCGGCGCCGCGGGGCGCGGGGGCAGGCGCGGAGCGCGGGCGGCGGGGGACGCCCAGGCGGGCGGCAGCGCGGAGCGCCCGAGCCGCGAGCGGCGGAGCCATGGGCGCGGCGGGGCAGCCCGCGCCGCGCCACCGCTTTAAGTAGCGCCCGGCCGGCCCCGCCCCGCCCCGCCCCGCCGCCCGGCACCGGGGCCGCACCCGGTTCCCGTCTCCTCGGTCAGCTCCGTCCCTCCGAGGAGGGCACAGAGCGGCAGGAGGGCGCCCTGGGGAGCGCTGAAGGAAGCCCCATGCCCTTGGGGAGCTCGGGGGGAGCAAAGAGACCCGTACCCTTGAGGAGCCCCAGGGAGTGCTATGGAGGTTCCGAGGGGGGACCTGAAGTGGTCCCCATCGCATTGAAGGGGCCCGAAATGAGTACTGGGGCCAGCCCTGCAGGGATAAGGGGCTTCTGACTGCTGGAGGACCACAGGGTGCCCAAAAGGGGCCCGAGCGCAGCTCCTCAGTGACACCTTGTGCCTGGGGATGCTCAGCGCAGGCATAAGCGCCGTCAGGCAGCAACCTGCGAGCTTTGCTGCGGTGGGAAACCAGGTCCTGAGCGGGGTGGAGGAAGAGCCCGAAGCTTCGAGCACCTCCAGCAGTTGTGATGCGAAACTTATCTGTAGCAAAGCAACCCCCAGGCCAGTAAATGGCAACCGCTGAACGTCAGTCCCCGTCTGGGTGAGCAACAGCTACCTCAGGGTCCTCAGTACATGAATAGTTACGGCAAATGGGTTTTCCTCCATGCCCCAGCACTGGCATTGCTGTAATTAGCATTGAAAACAGAGAGGTTCCATGAGCTCATTTGCAAGGTTTCCTTTCGAGATGTCCCATCCTTCCATAGCAAGAGACAGCTAGTGGCATTGACCCCACACAGAACTATGGGAAAACATCTATTTCCTTCAACATGTTCCTTGTGCTGCATTAACTCTTTCATGCTACTGAGAACAAAGTGATTCTGCTTCAGCTCCTTGCTGCAACAAGGTTATGCACACGAAGTCTTGGGCTCCATCCTCCTCTCAGGCACTTGTAGGGAGCCATCAGGTCCCCCCTGAGCCTTCTCTTCTCCACACTGAACCCCCCAGGTCCCTCAGCCCTTCCCCATCACCCCTGTGCTCCAGGCCCTGCACCAGCTCCATTCCCTGCTCTGGTCCCGCTCGAGCCCCTCAATGTCTCTCTTGCAGTGAGGGGCCCAGAGCTGAGCACAGGATCCGAGGTGCAGCCTCCCCCTTGCCCAGCACAAGGGCACAATCCCTGCCCTGGCCCTGCTGCCGCGCTGGTGCTGATCCAGGCCAGGATGCTGGGGGCTTCTCGGCTGCCTGGGCACAAGCTGCTCATGCTCAGCTCCATCAATCAGCACCCCCAGGTCCTTCTCCATGAGCAGTTTCCAGCTGCTCTTTCCCAAGCCTGGAGTGTTGCAGGGGGTTGCTGTGGCCCAGGTGCAGGACCCAGCACTTTTCCTGTTGAACCTCATCCCATTGGCACAGCCCATGGATCCAGCCCATCCAGACCCCTCCACAGAACCTTCCTCACCATCATCTTCCTCCAGACCAGTGCTCAAGAAGGGCCAACCCTGCCCCATCCTTGGGACCAGGCTGGATCCTCGCTGTCCGTAGCTCTGCCCTGCAGCAGCCCTTGCCAAGCTGCGTGCCCCACTCCCAGCATCCATCCTCTGCAGTTTCCCTAGAGAATGCTGATTCAGGTCCTCCCGTGCCAGGTGTTTCTCATGCTGATCATGTGCCTGACTCATGTCCAGCACTAAAGTGCTTTCACCTCAGGCCAGCATGTTGGGAGGGACATCTCCCCCCTCCAGCAAGCAGGCAGGGACTAGGGAGCAGTGCAGACCCTCAGCTGGTACCTAGCTCAGCGAAATAAAAGAGGCTGCCTCGGAAATGGCACCTGGGAAATATCCCAGGCAGAGAAAAACCCATCAGGGCTCCCACATTGGGTAACTGTTTCTCTTGCAGAGGATCGCCCTGGCTTCCGTCTGCAGCTAGAAGTGGCTCGTCTGAGATGCCCACGAGTGTGCCTGGTGGAAAGGGAAGGGCAGTGAATGCCTGGAACAGTTCTGCTGCACTTAGAGCTGAGGAAGGATCGTGCTGAAAGGTTTCTGTGGCAATGGGGTCTGGGAACAGGCACAAAAAACCTTTTCTCTGAGCTGGCAGTCTCAGCATGGGGGTGTTCATGAAGCCGGGATGCCAGAGTGCCCGCATGGAGCCAGTGCGGCTTCAGCCCTTTGTAAAGCATTAAACACCCCGTGCCTGGGCGGCATTCCTGGGAAATCGGTGAGGGAGAGGAGCTGAGGTAGGGCTGGGGGAAGAGAAGGGGCTGCTGAGCTCTGTGTGCCCACAGGGCACGGCCATGACCCCTGAGGGAGGGGTGGGAGCAAAGGGGCAGCCCTGGGCAAGGACAGCAGGAGCTGTTGGGGGTGTGTTCCTCCAAGGACAGCTCACCAACCTGCCCCTTCCGAATCTCACTGCTTCCTTCTAGATGATGGGACATGGTGGCATGGGTTAGTGGTGACCTTGGCAGTGCTGAGGCATGGTTGGACTTAATGATATTAAAGATCTTTTCCAACCTGATTGACTCTATGACACTAGTAAGGGGCCCCTCTACTCCTTTTTTCAGCCTTTTCAAGATTGGCCAGACAGGGTGCTGGGACACCTGGTCTAGGTCGTGGTTTGACAAGAAAAGCTGGATCAGATGATCCCTGAGGTCACTTCCAAGCTGAGATTCTATAATTCTATGCTCCAGGGCACATACCAGAACCGTTGTGCAGTCAGGAAGGGGCTGCTCAGAGCTGCCAGTCACTCAGGAGGTTAATGCACCTGTGTCAGGGAACAGAGGTGGTGAAACCCCTGTGGGCAGGATGGTCCATAGGTGTTCCTGCTGCTCCTCAGGTCACATGGAATCCCAGCCTGGTTTGGGTTGGAAGGGGCCTTAAAGCTCCTCCAGCTCCAGCCCCTGCCACGGGCAGGGACCCCTTTCACTGGAGCAGCTTGCTCCAAGCCCCTGTGTCCAACCTGGCCTTGAGCACTGCCAGGGACGGGGCAGGGGATGCTCTGTGTCTTGCATGGGCATGGAGGAAGATGAGGAGGCGATAGCGTCTTGCTGCCGCTGGNTGGCCTTGAGCACTGCCAGGGACGGGGCAGGGGATGCTCTGTGTCTTGCATGGGCATGGAGGAAGATGAGGAGGCGATAGCGTCTTGCTGCCGCTGGGCGTCGCTGCGGCTCCACCAGTGCCGGTAGCGGTGGTGCCGGTGATGCCGGTGGTGCCGGTACCGGGCTGCTGTGTGCGTAAGCGCTGCTCGGTTCCCGCAGCATCCCCTGCTCTGCCCCCACAGCCCCCGGTGCCCCCGCAGCACGTCTCGGTGCAGGGCAGGGCAGCGCGGGGTGTCTCACCGAAGTCTCAGCCCTCAGCAGCCTCGGAGGGGCTTGTCCTGCTTTGTGTTTGCTTTGTCTTGGTTGTCTCCATCCGCAGCCCCGTATCAGGGGCACCCTAAAGCTCTGCCTTGGATTCACAGAATCTCAGGCTGGTTTGTGTTGGGAAGGACCTTAAAGCTCATCCAGTTCCAACCCCTGCCGCAGGCAGGGACACCTTCACTAGAGCAGCTTGCTCAAGGGCTTGTCCATCCTGTCAATGGCATTTTATTGCTGCTCCCAGGGACAGTGGTTGGAGCTGCTGCGGAGAGCATCCTGGGATGAGCTCCAGCCCATCTATCACACACTGACTTGGCATTTATGAGGGATCTGAAGTAATAAATTCTCCCTGTGATGTGCCTGGGAGTCGGTGTCAAGGACAGGCTCAGCAAAGCCTCTTGCAGATGCTGTGTGGTCAAAGACAGTCCTCACTCATTCCTGTTTCTCTTGGAAGCATCTCTGATTGCAGAGGATGGACAGCAATGAAGGACCAGGCCAGGGGTGGTTGGAGGTGGATGAGAACAACTCATCTCCCAGACCTCCTTTTGGCTGCTCAGCATCACCAGAGGGCATCAATAGCAAACACAGAGGCAACAGTTGGGGCCCAGTGCCACATTTCTCCCTCCATTCCTGGGTCACAGTCCCAAAACAGATGATGAACAATACACAAATGGTCCAAAGTTTGGCATTTTTCCCGGGAAGAGGGCTGGGATAAGCTTGCTTTTGCCATGATGTTTGCTCGGTAAGAAAGCTCTTTGCTGGTGGTGCCCAGCACTGCAGGGGTGCCCTGACAGCAGTTAGGCTGCTAAAGCTGCTAGAAATAAAAGCTCTTCCTTGTTTCTTCTCTCCTCTCCAAAGAAACACCACAGCATCGCACCTTCCTCCCGTCCAAACCGGCAGCGCTCCTTGGGCAGACGGGCTGCATGGGACTAGATGAACTTTGAGGTCCCTTCCAACCCGTATCATTCTCTGATTCTCTGATTCTAGGCAGGGTGCTGAGCTCTAAAGTTGTGTCATTTTGGTTTTCTGATATTTCTTTCAGAGAATGGGGAATTTTCTCTGGTCCTGGGGGAAACAGGGAAGCAAAGGTGGATCAAACACCTGAAATATGCAGTTAATCATAGGATCCCAGACTGGTTTGGGCTGGGAGGGAACTTAAAGCTCATCCAGCTCCAACCCCTGCCATGGGCAGGGACACTTTCCACTGGAGCAGCTTGCTTCAAGCCCCATCCCTGGTGCTTTGTGGATCTCCCAGGTGCCACCCCATATTTGATGTGCCCACCAGCCCTGCTGTCCCCTGCTCAGCCCAGAGGAGATAAGAGGCATCCCTCCAGCCCGAGATGAACCCTCGGAGCCCCCCCAGCCTGCTCCAAGCCTGCGGTGTTGGCTTTGAGCTCCCACTTGTGCCCATCTCCTGGGCTTTCACTCGCATTGTATTTCCCTACCTTGTTTATGGGAGTGAACAGCACCGAGGGCTTTGCCCAAGATGTATCACATCCACTGCTCCCGCTTCCTCTACGGCACCAATTACCCTGGCAAGAAACCAGATGACCCTGACATGGTTTGTTCTGGTGAAACTGTGCTGGCAGGTCTTGACCCTGCTCGTGTCTCCGTATTGCCCTCTTGGTGTTTACAAATGGACCCTTCGATAATGTGTTCCCAGAGCTCTGAGGAGCTGCTGATCCGGAGCTCCCCAATGTCTCCGGCTTCCTGGTTCTGCCTTACAGACACTTCTGCACTTCTCTGGGACCTCTTGAGCCTTCAGGATCTGTCGCAAGCTGCTGCTCACTGTTCCCATATTGCTTGCATTTCTCAGGGTAGGTGTTCTTGACCCCTGACTATTCATGGGACTATTCACTTGATCTTGGCATCCTGTAACTACTTCCTTCCTGACACTGACCTCATCTTCTATCCTCTTGGTAATGAAGTAGTTCTAGATACTGGTTACAGCCTTATGCTGTGAAAACCATGGTGTGGAAAGCACTGGTTCCTTCTTTATTTGTCCTCTTTGCTGCTTCTCTCCATCTCTCCATCACAGGACACAAATGCTGCCTCTCTTTTCTCTCCATTACACTTCCAAGAACGTCTTCTGTTGTTTGTTATGCTCCTTGCTGGCTATAACTCACTTGGCTCCTCAGCCTTTCTCAATCAACCCCCAAGCGCTTGAGTTTTCCCTTTACACCCATCCTTAGACCCTCATTCCCATTTTTATAGGATTTCTTTTGATTTTCAGGACACTAAAGTGCTCCGGATGCAGCAATATTGGCCTTTTACTGTTGTCCTGTGGTTCCCCTGCACCAGGAATGTTTAGCTGCTGTGAACCTGATAGATTCCCTTTTAGTAACTTCCCTCGGTCCTGGATGTCTTTTTCCTTCAGGATGCTCCCCACAAGGGCTATTGCTGGGGGTTTGTTAAGGTTTGTGCTTGTGCAGATACTGTCTTGTTTTGGATGCTCTATTTCTGTCAAACCCAGCGAATGATGCTGTCTGTGGTTGCTGTGCCCTACGTGGTGCCTTTCTGTCCTTCCATACAGCTTCCATACAGCTGCAAGACTGGAAGAGCTGCCCGCATCCACCTCCCCAGTCCCAGCACTCTGGAAAGGGAAGAATGGCCAGGGAACATTCCAAATGCTGTCTGGGTAAGGATGTGTCCTCCTGCATTGGTTCCTTGTGATGGAATGTCAAAATGAGATGGTTTAGATATAAAAAGTTGCTGTTTATTCTGCCAAATGCTTGCTGAATGAGGCCTTAACTTGAGAATAATTGCGGATAAAATGAAGCTATATTTTTGATGAATAAATTGTTCTTCTTTCAAATGTGCTCAATTGGAAGTTTAGTGCTATGATAAATCTTCACTAACTTCTGTTCCTGGGAGAAGCAGCAGACAGGGAGGGAACGTGCCCAGCCCCGGTGCGGGACCGATGGTCCATGCAGCAACCCTGCAGGAAAACAGAGCCTCCTCCTGCCAGGGGAGCGATGGGAACTGCCAGGGCTGAGCATGGGCACACTGAGGTCTGACAGCCCTGGGGGTAATGGGGTGGGAATGCAAGAGAGGTGGGTCCAAGACTAGGCGTCACCAGGAGGATATGTACCCAAAACCATACAAGTGCTCTCTTCCAGAGTCAGTCTGTCCACCCATCCCTCCCTCCCTCCCTCCCTCCCTCCCTC
>NDXB01008094.1:0-12029 GCA_002631895.1 Agapornis roseicollis
TGTACACAGACAGTACATGTTTGAAAAGCTTTTCTAAGCCAATTTTTGACAGACACTCATAGGCATTTCTTTTTAGTGAGGGCTGTCTTTAAGTCAAATTCCAAATCCTCTGCTGTTTTCTGTGGGTAAAGCTATTTAAAAAAGCAAGATCTTTTCCTGTACAATGGGAAAAGTTTACTACTTGTCTCACAAAAGAACATCATCTTTGTTGGGGGTTTTGCACTTAAACCTTTCTATAGGGAACATTTTCATTTGAACAGTTTATCCTTCTGTCCCTGTGTAATATTTCTTGAGGAATTAGAGACTTATATTAGGGAAAAAAGCTATGTCACAGCTGAAAAATGCAGAATTATGAAATACATAATATATGTATGAAATACAACAGAGCAGAATGGTATTTGTCATGCAACCTTAACTCAAGTGGTATTCCACGGTATGACAGCAAAACTGTAGATGGCTCAAATGTGAGTGACTTTTCATTATGAAAACTTATCATGCTCCTAAGATGTAATTAAAAATAGTCTTGCCTTTTATTTTGAAGATAAGTGAAAGGTCATCTTACTAAGGAGTATCTCATCAATTTTTAGAACCTGTTTCTTTCTCCTGCTCATTACAGTGTGCTTTATTGCAATAGTATTTTAGTATTTTTTAAATTATTCTAAAATACAGTGATGGATACTTTTAAGAGGGGATCTATGACAGCCATTTAGTACATACAGTATCTAATATTACCTAATATCCTGGGTTCAGCTGTAGCAGTCATTTTTTCCTTCTTAGTAGCTGGTGCAGTGCTGTATTTTTGACTTTTGGTCTGTGAACAACACTGATAACATCTATGTGTTTAGTTGTTGCTAAGTAATATTTATTCTGATCAAGGACTTTCTCAGCCTCATGCTCTGCCAGTGAGGAGGGGCACAAGAAGCCAGGAGGAAGCAGAGACAGGACACCTGACCCAGACTAACCAAAGAGGTAGTCTATACCACAGCACGTCATGCCCTGTATATAAACTGGGGGGAGTTACCTGGAAGGGCTAGATCGCTGCTCAGGTTGGGCTGGGTATCTGTTGGCGGGTGGTGAGCAGTTGTATTCTCTTCCCTTGTTAATTTCCCTTATCATTATTATTATTGGTGGCAGCAGCAGTGGTTTGTGTTATACCTTAGTTACTGGACTGCTCTTATCTTACTCCATGGGAGTTACATTCTTTCAGTTCTCCTCCCCATCCCTCTGGGAGCAGGGGGACGAAGGGGGGGAGAGTGAGTGAGCGACTGCATGGTTCTGAGTTACTGGCTGGGCTTGAGCCACAACAAATAATTATTCATTATCTGTTATAACGAGCACCAGTCTCACTGGTTATTAACCACAACCAAATTGTAAATAGTAACCGTAACAGTAATTTATTATAGCAATGTTTAATTGCATTTCAGTTCTGTTATTAATCTCAACCATGCTTTACTAATTGGTATTAAACATAAGAAAAAATCTTACCTTCTTTCATTTCTAGTTTGAGGGAGATGAGAATTTTCTTCAGTTGTGTTCTGACTTCTGCAATTAATTCTCTTGATGCCAATTCCCTCAGTAAGAAATGGAAGTGCCAGCACAAGTAGCAGAAGCTAACAGTCCTTAGCAGTGTTACCACTGCTGTAGGTCTAATATAGATCTATATTAACTTAGGTCTGTTCTGATAGTTCTTCCACTCATCCTTGTAGCATTTCAGGCTCTGCAAACTCAGATCTTTGCACTCACTAATGGTATGGTGCTCTGGCAGCTCATGACATTTGTGCATACAACTTTAACAAAAGAGAAATTTTCCATCTGATTAATAATCAGATTAATATTTTTACTGCAGATGTTTAGAATAAACAATATGACAGTCACAATAATGTTCACTGGTTAGTCAAAGAGATCTGTCTTTGAGAGTGTGACTTTATATAATCTGAAGGATTAGGCCTTGTCTAAATTTAGCAATCATGACAACAAACTGAGCCTATACTTCAGAAAATCTCTTATGCAGTTGACATATAGTCAGCCTATTTACCCTCTCTACCTTAAATGCACTATTTCCAGTATTTTCAGTAGTTGCTGGCACTTCTTTGAATAAGATTATTATAATGTATTGTTTCTTTTTGGTATCAAAAAAGACTCAAAAATAATCACTTACATGTTATGACCAGTGGGCAGGTACAGGTTAGGGTTCAGTGATCCTCTTTTATGAGCTGGAGACCTCATAAGCTCTTGTCCCTTTCATTCCACTCTCTACCTGAATTTCTGCTTCCACTAAGCAGTATGTAAGCTCTGAAGCCTCTGAGGTTTTGGGGCTTTATTTGTTATAGAAGTATTTTTGGTATTTCTACTAAAGGAAATAGAGATATAGAAATATGATTCACTCAAGCCCATCTCTTCTTATCTGCTGCCCCGATCTCCAGTTTATTTTAAACCAGTCTCTCATCATTCTTCAGTGGTTTTATCTATTCCTCCTACTCTACTTTTATTTCCTGTATCAGTATTCGCTTTCTCTATGACTTGTTATGTCTTACTGGTTTAACACAGACTGTCAAAGTCACATCATCACAGGGGCTTTCTATCTTTGATGAATGCCTTCAATTTTGTGATTTCTGAGAAAAGACTTAAATATCTGTCTTGTTTGCAGTCTTTGTCATCATAGTATGAGATCTAGAAAAACACTGAATTTATTCTGATGGTAGGAGTGAGAAGTTGGGTCCTGTTGCAGGAAGCGTTGATGCATCTGTTCACTCTCTTTTCCTTTTTCAGAGTAGCTCTGTGCATGCTTTTCCTAAGGAACAGGGCTCTGCCAGAAACCTGTTTCATGAGTAATATTGACATCAGCTCATCCAGCAGGGTGTAGACATGGCTGTGAAGTTCTGTCTAAGGTTTGACTGATATAAAATGGAATGACAAAAATACATCATCAAAGGAGAGCTTAATGCAAGGAAAGTTTTTAAAAAAGTGTATATACTTTCCCAGCTTTCACCTGATCTAGTAATTTCTTCAGGTCTTAGTTTATCCTGGCCTGTAACTAGATCTGGGAAACCGGTGGTCTCTCTCCCAGTATGCTCTCCGTGTCTGCCATTGATTCTGATTTTTTGCTCTCATTGAAAATACACAATGTTTATGGCCAAATTTGAACACATCTTCTTGTACCTTGTGTGTGTCCACTGAAAAAGATGTCCTGTACAACTTGGAACCAGAAATATCAAGCTCTTCCTATGGGTTTTAAAAGGAGGAGGTACAGAAGACAATGGAGCTGCTGTATAATCTAAAAATGCTGCTATGCAATTTTAGGAATATTGTATATGATTTAATAATTCAGGTAATGTTACTGCATAGCTACTCCAGGTTATTAGACTTCCTTAAATAGAAGTACTTGGTTTAACTCTCCTAGGGGAAATTGGGTGAGCAAAAAGAAACAAACAAATTAAATACGCAATCTCCTAAGACAGAGTAAAGACCAGGACAGTGTAAAGAAGTGTTAAAAAAAGACAGTAGAAGGGAGTGAACATCAAGAATCCCTCAATGGATATTCTTTTTGGAATGACTGATTTATAGTTAAGAATTTGTCACCCAAACAAAAGCGGAGTTGAGTGACCGTGGGTAACATGTGGCTTCATGTATGGAGAAGACAGACAGATGTTTTCACGTTCTGAAGACAAAATGGTATTTCCTGAGATTTCCATTTCCTTCAGGGCTTGCAGCCCGAATTTTAGCCTGAGAACAAAATAAATCAAGAAAGAAATGCAAGAGCAGTCAAGAAAACTTGTGTGAGCTCGGAAGTACAGTTGTCCTGGTACAAGGACATATTACAGGATTTTATTTATTTATTTATTTTTAATTTTATGCAGGAAGCATAGGTACAACATCTGTTATTTGCTAATGTCACTGATCTAATTACTGAAAGGAGCAGGAATGATACTGGGAACTACGTGTGTTTTGTCTGATTTCTTTCTGCCTCTATGCCTTGTTTGTAGCTGCCTTTTGCAGGTTTTGTGAACATACATTCTCATTTCTTTTGGTATGTTTTCCATAATCAGTTGAAACTTTGTTCACAGGGTGAGGATTAGTTCAGTATTTCAAATTTGATGCTTTTAATGTTATAAATTCAGTTATTTTCTCAGTGAGCTGCATACAGAAAAATGATTGTCTAATAAAGTCTCCACAAACACAGATGATGCATCAACAAATGCATGCAAAAGGATCATCATTACTGTTTTTCCTTTAATGAGGTTTCCGGAATAACTATGCTATGATTCTATGATTCTAATTAATCAGTACTACAAGGACAAGTACTAGGTTCATTCAGGTTTCTTCCTTCAGGCAGACACACAAGCACACAATGAATTCTGATACATACTTAGAGGGTATATTTTCCCTGATGAGTACTCTGTATCTAAAAAGTCATAATACTTGTAGCATTGCAGATTGCTGAAAGCATACTATCACCAAGACTGTGAAAAGAGATTTTCTTGAATCTCTGTGGGACGATCTTGATATCCCAACTAAAAGCACTTAAGAGCTCTTCATCCTAATTATCTCAATACAGACATTAACTCCTAAGTTCCCTTGGCTAGAGATCTATAGACATAAGTAAGTCTGAGGGAGGACATTGGCATTTGGAAAATATTACGAAAATTCTTTTAATAAGCAGATTTATGCCAAGGGATTTGGAGTGAAATTCTGATTAATCAGTGGCACAGTGCCCACTGGCTGCCTTTGGGTCATGATGATATGGATTATGTCACAATCATCGATTACTTCAAAAGTGAAAATATAAATCTGTACTGACCTGTTTAACCCCATTAGTTATTTTAGAGGTGAAAATGTAAATGTGTATTGACCATTCCAACCCATCAGTATTTTCTGTGGTTGCACTGTTGTAAATGGGATAAAAATGGAGCGTTTTTGCAAATTTCATTTAATATAATTAAAATGTAGAACTGTTTGCAATGCAAAAAATTATGTCAGAATAATGATTCAGTTCCAGTATGTCTTAGAACAATAGGTGTTTTCTTCTTACTATAAATTAAACAAACTGGGGACTAGAAAATGGGTTTTCTACACCTCAGACCAATATTCTCAGAGTGGCAGATGATCTGACTCTCTCTCTCTCTCTCTCTTTCTTGCCAGTGACTGCATTTTTCACCCAGGAAACGTCTGAAAGACACTTGAATAGAAAGTTAACATTTTCTGTACTCTTCTATTAAAACACGTACAAGCAACTTTCCCAGAGTCTAAATAAGTAATGTTAATGACCCAGCCATAATCTCTTGTTGTAGGAAATACAGGGTTTGGCAGTTTGGAATTCTTGAGTTGAATGTCTCAAAAGTACAGCACTAAAAATAATTTATTTTTGTAATGCTCTTCTAGATATTAGAAATATGGATATTTTGGTGAGTAATTTAGACAGCCATCCAGGTGAGTGGGATATGTGTTCTGTTAATTTTTATCACCTGGAATTTAAGGCAAGCTTTAATTACAGAAACACCAGACACCTTATACTACTTAAGAAACCCATGTATGCTCTGTATTTTCTTCAGCTGTGTCTTTAGTAGAGCAGACAAAACACTGAGAGGTGGTGGGTATGGCTTTGCTGGAGTTTTATTCTTGTATTCCTATTTTGGTTTTGTGGGGTTGTGGGTTTTTGGGTTTTTGTTGTTGTTGTTTTTTTTTTTTTTTCCTTTTTTGGTTTTGTGGGGTTGTGGGTTTTTGGGTTTTTGTTTTTGTTTTTTTTTTTTTTTCCTTTTTTGGTTTTGTGGGGTTGTGGGTTTTTGGGTTTTTGTTTTTGTTTTTTTTTTTTTTTTCTTTTTTTTTAATTTGTTATTTTTCCCTTTGGATTTGTCCCTGGATCACACTGTCTCTCCTGGTAAGTTATGATCTCCCATATAAGCAACGTCTTTATATTGGGTTACTTCATTTTGCTGAGGAAACCATCCTGTCTGGGAAGCTTTGTTTGTGTGATACAACTGGATTAGGTGCCTTATAATGTTTGGTTGGAACTTTCCAAATGCTGTTTGTCTTCCCACCAAACTTTGTATTGCTGCTTAAAGTTAAAGCTACTTATGTGTTGGAAAAAAAAAGAAAAAAAAAAAAAAGACCAAACAAAACCCAACCAAACAAGCAAAAACTTTCCCTGCATTTAAATATTAGAAGTATAACATGGTTTTGGTATCATTGGAGTAGGTTTCTTGTTTCTGAAAGGTGTGATGTACTCTGATTTTAAGTCTTACTATGTGCATTACATTTGCTTTCTGCTCTTTCCTTGCTTCCAGTACAGTTCAGTAATGAAATATATTATGAAATATATTATGAAATATATTTTTGTATCTGAGGTGACCTTTTCCATGCCTTATCAGTTGTTCAAGAATCATCAGCTTGTGTTTTGCCTCTTTCACACATTTATAAAGCACTACATGTAAAAGAACATCTTTGTTTGCTGAAGGGTTCTTAAATGTGGCTGCATGATCTAGCTTTTAATAGTTGTCTGAGACAGCTGTGTCTCACTGCATGTGTAGAATGAGAAATCTTTTTATTTAGGCTTCTTCATTTATCAGAGATTAATAAGAGTTCTGAAAGGGACTGGGGATGGATATAACTGGTAGAGTCAGTTTTATTTCTTTTTAAAATGTTGGCTATGAGTGTGTTGTATTGTTGTCATGGGGAGCATGTATAAGAAAATACCATTCCTATTTCAAGTAGTGTACAGAAAACTGTGCTGATTTAAAAAAAAAAATGCATTTTTAGATAATATACATCTTTAAACACTCCTTAAACAGATGTGAATATGATATAGTTATAAATAACTTTTTTTCATAGATTTGATATCTTCAAGTAAGGATGAATGCTTCTCATCTATAGATGAGAAGGAGTAACACAGTTATAATTTGGATAATGTTTTCAAAGTGTTTTAAATGTACACAGCTATGGGTAGTCTTGTTGCAGATTTTAGCATTTTAAATGGGAGCTCTGAAACATTAGATTAAGGTGAATAAGGGCATAGTGGAAAAAAGTTCTTTCCAGGTACATGACAGATCATGGGCACATCTGATTCCATGATCCATTTACAGATCCGTAACTGTAAATCTTGATATTTTTCTCATAAAAGGCAGCTTTCCTTTGAGAGGAAAAAAAACCCCAAAAACCAAAACCAAACAAACAAAAAAACCCCCCAACTTCTTAAGGTCTGGCTTTGTAGTGAATTCCTAACACTTTCTGATCTTGGTAAGAGTAGGGAATAATGAACACTTAGTCCAAATAGTTGTAGGTTTTGAGGGGATTTAGTTTAACAAGGGCATCATGTATCAGGATATAGGAACAATGAATGGATATATATCCTTACATATAGAACTGAGGATTTGAGAAGGGTTAGGAAAAGTCCTTTTCCATTGATACTGAGTAGTTCAGTTCCTAAACACCACATACTAAAGTTCATTGCACTCAGCAGCATGGTTGCCCTTTGTTAGGAATGACGAGGGACCTTCTTTTCCTCCCAACCAGTTCTTTGTTTTTGTAGTATTTATTCTTGGCAGTATTGTATAGTCTCAAACCTAATTTGATTAAAGTCACCTTAGAACAGACGTTTTATCCCCTAATGGTTCTGTTCTGGTATCCAATTATTTCTGTTGCTTGGAATCAACATTACTGTTTGCTGTTGTTTTTATATTTCTGAATGTCATCAGTAACCAAGAAAGGAATGAACAAGCATTACTGACTTTTTTTTCTTCTTCTCCTCCCTGTGGTTTGATCTCTCAAAACACAATGAAGTTTCATGCTTAAGTGAAAGGGAAAAGCATACAATTGCTCCACATGACTGTACCGAGCAAATCTTTATTTCTAGTGCTCTAAAAAAAATGCTTAAATAGTTTATTTCAATGAATCAGTGAATAGCACAGTAAAGTTCAAGAAAAAAAAACCAACTTATCTAAAACTGAACAAAGGGAAGATTGGATCTGAGGAGCAGAGAGTTGTTTGCAAGGCCAGTTAAATATCAAGTTTTATGCAGGTAGCATCAAACAAATACTGTTGCTAAAGTTTTTTCTTTACCTCTCACTAAGTTAAGTAGCTTCTTTCACAGGGTGCTGTCTGCATCAAATTTAAAGTGCTTAGGAAAGATGCACTAACTGAAAATCTAGAGAGTATAATTATGTATCTTATAAAAATAGATGAAATAAAAACATGAAAACTGGTGACAGTGAATGTTTGAAGTAGTTAATTTGACACGCCAGTGTTAAAGATTTAGGAATTCTGTACACAGAAAAAAATTACAATTTTTTTGCGACTAAGAGAAAAATTTTAAAGACATTAAATATTCTTTTCATGCTGGTGCTGCAGCTGTTAAGTAAGATGAAATTGGGATACTGTTTGAGAGGGGAGCTAGGAATATAACATTGACTTACTGTTTCTGAGTGATTGTTTGAATTACTCTAGGTCATTTTTCCCTGATAAAATTTTAAAACTTTTTGACACAAGTGTTCCTGTGCTTGCAGGCTGAATAGATCATCTTTCTGCAAGAAGTCCTGGATGTGTGTTTGCTGCTCTGTGCCTAGCGCAGTTAGAGTTTGTCAAACCTGACCACTTAATGCTAGTTCTCATACCAATAATAGAATTAAATTTGGGTTCCTGTCCCATGAAAGTGTCAAATGTTTCAGGACATTCTCATGCTCAGCCAGCTATGAAACATGTAGATCATATGCTGTGCTATTTGTCCAGTGCTAGTTTTCAGTGGCAAAGTCATCAGCTGTGATGCTAAGATATTTGTCATAATTAGAAATGACCAGAATGGTACTTGTGGCTTCCTGGTATCTTCATTATTTTGCTTTATGCTCCTCTATATTCTTGAGGGCACTCCTTGAATTGCAAGTTTGTGCATTTGATGTTTATTACCATGCTTATTAACACTTTTAATGAATAATATATACACGACTTTAGGTTATTCTTTTAAGTCTGTTACTTCAGTATACTCTTCTGAACATGTGTCCTTACAGCCACAGAATGGTTGATTCCATTATTCTTCAACTGATTTCTGTAATTATTTTCAATGATACATGAGGATGAATGTAAATTTAAAAGCAAAATGATTACTTTACTTACATTACTTATCATGACTAGAAAAAACAAAAGCAAAACCCAGAATTTTTTATCCATAGATTAAACGAACATTATTATTGGGTTTCATGTATTTTATAAAGCAGTATGCACTTCTTGGACAGGAATAAGTCCTTAGAGTATATGAAATTATTTGGGAAAAATATAGCAAATGTTACAAAGCTGTCTTTTTTGTTTCTTTTTATCAGCAGTGCAATCATATAGATGCTACTCATATCACCTAGATATCTTCAGCATGCAAACATAAGAGGGCTGAGCATCATAAAAATTAATTCTTGAAGTGCTGAGGGTTTTGCAAACACTAATCCATATGATACTTCTTTAGGATGAAGAGGCATTGTTATCTTTCTCTCACAGAAAGAGGCTTGAGGTACTTCCACTGTGTTGGTCATACTGCACACTGACCTGGTTTCAGACTGGGGAACTGATGCTGGGTTTCCGGATTTCAGTTTCTAGCTCTTAATTATTCCTCACCAACTTGTCTCTTTTTTTTAAGGACTAATCTTTCCACTCAAAACAAAAATTCTGCAACTCCTTTGCTACCCAAATTGGGGAGCTAAGCCTGCTCTGCAAACACATTTCTCCATTTACAATCATATGTAGGAAATAATAATTTCCCTTCAGATAAAGAAGTGGTATCTGAGGAATATTTATTACAAGACAATTTTCAATTCAATACAGCATTAAACAGAGATGTAATTAGTTTGCATCATATTATTTAATGGAAAATATAGACTTAAATATTTTTTTGTACAGTTTTTTTTTTATTATTTTCTATCTACAGAGTCTTTCTCATGTCATGGAAATGGGCTCTTTAGGGATATTTACTGTTGTGTGTTATTTCCTGTTGTGGTTTAAGCCCAGCTGTCAACCCAGAACCACACAGCCACTCACTTGCTCACCGCCACCTTCCTCCCCCTGCTCCCAGAGGGATGGGGAGGNCATGTCATGGAAATGGGCTCTTTAGGGATATTTACTGTTGTGTGTTGTTTCCTGTTGTGGTTTAAGCCCAGCTGTCAACCCAGAACCACACAGCCACTCACTTGCTCACCGCCACCTTCCTCCCCCTGCTCCCAGAGGGATGGGGAGGAGAATCAAAAGAATGTAGCTCCCACAGGTTGAGATAAGAGCAGTCCAGTAACTAAGGTATAACACAAATCACTGCTGCTACCACCAATAATAATAATGATAAGGGAAATAATAAGGGAAGAGAATACAACACCTCACCACCTGCCGACTCATACCCAGCCCAACCCGAGCAGTGATCTAGCCCTTTCAGGTAACTGCCCTCAGTTTACATACTGGGCATGATGTGCTGTGGTATGGAATACCTCTTTGGCTAGTTTGGGTCAGGGATCTTGTCTTTGCTTCCTCCTGGCTTCTTGTGCCCCTCCTTACTGAAAGAGCATGAGATTGAGAAAGTCCTTGATCAGAGTAAACATTACTGAGCAGCAGCTAAAAACATCAGTGTTATCAGAGTTGTTCCCAGTCTGAAAGTCAAAAAACATAGCGCTGCACCAACTACTAAGAAGAAGAGAAATGACTTATACTGCTGAACCGAGGACATTTCTGCTCTGTAAGTCTGTACTCCAAGGGTTTTAAGTGGAGAAATATAAACAGCAGTTATTTATTTAAAAAACATTTAGTCACTCTTCTGCCACAAGCAACTGAGGTCTAAGTGTCCATTGGTATTCAATCACTTCTCTAATATTTTTGTAAACTTTCTTGTGGTTTGTGGAAATTCTAATTGCTCACCTGTTCATAGGAATGTATTGCACACCTCCATGGATCATTCCAAGCAGCAGTGCAAGCAAGCTTCATGATGCATTTAGCTTGAAAGAATTCCCAGAAGCAAAATATTCCCAGAGGCACATAAAAAGGCAAAACTAACTGAATCTAAGTGTGTGTGTCACCAGGGAAAAGATAAAGTTAAATTGGTTCATGATTATGATTTAAAGTGCATCTAATTTTCTTTTGTGATATATCTAGGAGGTTGCTATTTGACTGTTCAGTTGCAGCAGCTTCATCTCTTCCAGCTCCATTGGCAAGGTGAAAAATGTAACTAACATGATGTTGTGAACTGGAGTGCAGCTGATTGCTTTGTCAGGTGCTTGTATACCTCTGACTTTAGGTAATTTGTCAGGAAAAAGGTAAGAAAGATATGACTGCAAACAAAGGTGGCATTTAATGTCAGTGCAAGCCTTAATGGTAGAGGAATAAATAGTCAAGAAACCGTGATTTGAATTAAGTGAAGTAAAAGGTCAGAAGCAAATGAAGTGCCTGCTTCTTGCAGGCCACAGGTTTGGGGCTTCTTATCTGGGGCTTCATATTTCACCAGGCAAGTGCCAAAGAAAGTCTAAGCCCTGCTGTTCCAGTCTTTCTGGGCAGTTTTTGTGGAAGGTGTCCAATTCAAGATGGGCAAATGGATGGACAGTTGGATGGATAATATCAGGTGGACCATGCCACTTCTCTCCTGGTCCCTTCCAAAACTTAGTACATGCACTATGCAACAACCCCAGTTACCTATAGTTTGGACCAGTGGTCATCCTAATCAACATGGTTAATGTTCTTCTTTGTACCTGCATTAAATGAACCTGAAGGCAGATAAAGATAGAAAGGATACTTTTATCCTGACTTTTCTACATTACAAAAGTTAGAGTGCTGCCAGGGAAATTCATCACAGGGTTCAGCTGAAAAGATACCCCTGCAGATATGCAATATACACCATCTGTGCTGCGCTGTCTTTAAGCTGTAGCAACTTAGGCTTAAAAATGGTCAAAGGAAGTTGCCTATGAACCCTTTGGCTTAAGTACACCATCTGTAAATGAATCAAGAAACATCTTGATTCCTTGGTATGAGGGTTTTACAGGGGTTGGGGAAAAAAAAAAAAAAAAAAACCTAAGTCATGCTGTGAC
>NDXB01008094.1:12124-27987 GCA_002631895.1 Agapornis roseicollis
GGGTTGGGGAAAAAAAAAAAAAAAAGCCCTCAGTCATGCTGTGACTATGGAGCATCAGAGCAAACCCAGGCATTTGTCAGCATAACCAAAATGTCAACCAAGATGTTTATTGAAATTAGCCAATTGTTAAGTCAGCAGAAGCCATCTTTATTTGCCCTGCATAAGTTCAGTTTACCAGGTGGCTCTTTCCATCTGTTTTTTCTGTTGTTGTTATGTTTCCCCCCCTCCACCTCCCTGTCTTAAATAACAGCATGTTCATCATTTTGCCCTCTTGACTTGGTCTTGTCTCAGTGATATCAACTCTTACAAAACACAGTTATTGCACAAAATGTTGCATGGCTAACACCAGAAAATCTTTCCTCTATAAATATTTTACCTAAAACAGGGTTCAAATACAGTCTGTGATGTGACAGTTGATGGTAATTCTTTTAAAGAAAACATGCTTTTATAGTGTGTAGCGAGAAACACTGCTGATGTGGAGAGAGGGGAAGATTCTTTTTGTGCCACTGCAGAAAGAGGTCTTGAAAAATATGAGTGTCTTACAAAGTTTTACTGTGTCGTACTAGCTTCTTGTAGATTGAGTCATACTTTTCCCCAGTCTTTTAGGCAATGGAATTTTTAAAAGTAAGAATCCAGGGGCTTGTTGGGTTATTTAAAGGGAGCTGATTCTATTTCCTGCTGTGATTCTTTCGGCAGCACTGTAGCCTTGTCCCCAGGGGCGTTATTAGAAGTCTGTTGCAGAGTAGATTGATCTCCACTTGTTATACTGTTGTTCAACAGAGGAACATGCTCAATGCACTTAATAAATTGTAATAGAAATTTCTGATATTAAAACCATTTGGCATGAAAATTAGAATTTGCAAGTATTATGGTGGTAGAACAAAACAACAGCAATGCAACATACTCAAGAAATACCTCATAGAAATTACACTTATTTAAGCTGCAACTGTGGCTGTAAAACTATGTAAAAGCACTGAATAAAAGTCTGATAGGTAAAATTACTACAACAGAGATTTAAAAAGTTATGAACCTGAGTCAGTTATGTAAGAATAAGACAATGTGACAGCACTAACAATATACTTTTAAGGTTAATATTGTTTGCGTGACTACTATCATCTCACTATGAAGAGTCAACTGAGGATGCCTACTGACATTAAAATTCAATCTAAAAGTCCATAATGTTAGCTACTTCAGTCCTTATCTGAGGAAGGATACAGCATTAATGTATCTGCATAACTTCTTACTTTTTTTTTTTTTTTTAGGCATATCAACTGTTACTTACATGCCAAATGGGAGCATTACAAGATGAGGCCTGTAAGCTGAGAATAGGCATATTTAGATGGGCAGAGTATAGTCAGTAGGAGGAAAGATGTATCACCAAGTCAAATTGGTTAAGTTGAGGGTGGCAGGGAACTGTAACAGGCTGCCCAGAGAGGTTGTGGAGTCTCCTTCTCTGGAGACATTCAAAACCCACCTGCACATCCTGTGTAACCTGCTCTAGGTGGCCCTACCTTGCCAGGGGTTTGGACTGGATGATCTCCATAGGTCCCTTCCAGCCCTAACAATTCCGTAATTTCTGATTTGTCATTTGTATGCTATCATGGCTTAAGACCTGTAGTCCCACTTGGTTTAACCTGCTATATTATTTTTCTTGTCAGGGGACTGTAAGAGGTGTGTATTTATTGAATTGTGAATGATCAGCAGTTATCCAGGAAAAGTAAATATACGTTATTTTAAGGAGAGATCTCTTGCATCTCTGAAGCACATCAAAATATCTCATACCATACACTTGGGAAATTTTATNCGAATGATCAACAATTATCCAGGAAAAGTTAAATATATGTTATTTTAAGGAGAGATCTCTTGCATCTCTGAAGCACATCAAAATATCTCATACCATACACTTGGGAAATTTTATTTTAGTAATTAATGGGCTAGAATTATTTGACTTGCAGTAATTTCTTTGAACTTTATTCACTTAACAGATTTAGCTGCATTTTGTGTGGGTCAGAGCAGTGTGATTCTCTGCTTGCTGAGCTTTGTTCAACAGTTGATTCTTGGTGTTTGAGCAAGGATCAACAGTTTTGTAAAAGATCTGTGCTATTTTTCCACAGAAGTGGGATATGGCTTCCATAAGGATCATGGATCGATACGATCCAGTATGATTTGAACTGAGAAGACTTGATAACCCAGAATAGAATTTGATAAACCAAAATAATCTTGTTTTAGCAAAAAAAAAAAAAAAAAAATTTTTTTGAAAAATAATGGAAAAAACATAATTTAAGNAATAGAATTTGATAAACCAAAATAATCTTGTTTTAGCAAAAAAAAAAAAAAAAAAATTGTTCTGAGAAGTAATGGAAAATACATCTGTGTAGCAGATGACCTACAGAATGGATTGTATGCTTGTCAATCTTTATTATGGGTGTGAAATTCTTAAAGAGTATCTAAAAAAAAAAGGGCATTGCAACAATGGGTATGTGTATATATATATATATACACATAGAGAGAGAGTACAGATTGGCAGGGCTGCCGTGATCTATCGTGNATGCTTGTCAATCTTTATTATGGGTGTGAAATTCTTAAAGAGAGTATCTAAAAAAAAGGGCATTGCAACAATGGGTATGTGTATATATATATATATATACACATAGAGAGAGAGTACAGATTGGCAGGGCTGCCGTGATCTATCGTGCAGGCATGGAGTTGTTTGTTGCTTTCTCAAGGTCATAAACCACTCAGGAGGTGTGAACTTCCTTAGTTCTTTTCTTTAACAAGTCAATTATTATTCTTCATTTAAGGGAAAAAAAAAAAGTTTGAAAAGTTCTTAATGCAAAGTAAGTAAACCCAAAAAGTACAGCATAGAGCTGTGACTTAATCAAGCAGCTTGTCAGTGACAGATCCAGATCTCACCAACTCCCATTTTGCTAATTGGTGCTTCTCTGACTTAATCTCTTTTTGAATTTGGTGTAATCTCAAGCTTCCAGAAGAAGTTTGGAAGGAGTCGTGTTTCCAGTCCCACTTCTCTTTTGCCAGCACACCTATTTATATGTGAGATTACTGTTTTGATTTAGCTCTACTTATTTGCATACAGGTGGGAAATAAGCTGGGTTGAAGAAAGGGCAGGACCTGGTCTCTTGACACAGGATTTGCTCATTCCAATAAATTATTAGTTGAATTGTAAGCCCAAGACAAGTGATTAACAGTAAGTGACAGGCTATTATTAGTCAAAAACCTTCCTTTTTCGTCATGTGCCTAGCTAGAGAAAAACTATCTGAATGAAAGAGCTTTCAGTAAATCTGTAGGTGACAATGATCTGGTCTGGTCAAAAACACACAATCGTCCAGCTTTGACTGGAATATGTTCCCACTGGGAGCATAGCCAATGGAGAGCAAAGATGCCGGGAATGGGGACCTATTTTCTTCAGATAATCAGATTTCTGTACAAAAAGGGAAGGCACCCATAACTTGCCTGTTATGGGTGGCAGGACTGGAATGCACAGCAAGATTTCAGCTTTGCACCACTGTTGCAGAGCAAATTCAATTTTATAATGGAGTGTAGGAGATAGTGGAGTGTTATGTAAGATGACTGCAAGAAAGCAGAGCAATTTTTACTGAAGGCCTTATAAAGTCAATATAAACAAACAAGTATTATTCTGCTTTTGAGAAGGGCCCATTCTGGAGACAGGGGGTGGTCACTGGTGCCTCTGGGAGAGCTACCCAGCTTGGACAAGGGCGAGGAGATGCCACTGCTTCTTTCCACCAGGAGCAGATGAGAGAGGCAGTGGGGATCTGGGGACTGCACAGGGAGCCCAGGTTACTGTAGTGAGGGTGACCACCTGAGTCCCACAGGCAGTCTTGGGCCCTGGGCAAAGATCACTGTGGACAGTGAGTAGGACCACCCAAGACAGGCCAGCAAAATAAGAAAGGTATCTCCCATGATATGGGGGCAGCTGAGAAGTGGCTGTAGGCTTGTTCAGTTCTCCCTAGGAGAGTCAGAAGTTTTCTCTACTTGAAAAGTTAGGTGTTCTTATTTTAATCCTAGCAGAGCCTTTGTGTTGACTGAGTTAAAGACCCTTCAGACAGTTTTATGGAATTTTTAGGAAGCTTAATATAAAGTTTTATTTTACTATGAAATTTACTAACAGGCTCACTTGGGAACCAATTTCACCCTGATATGTACCCACCCACAGATACAGGTATATATTTGTTACAGAAATCCACACTGTGAACAGGCTGTCAATTTCTTGGGTGCTTTTTTTAAATTAAATAAATAAATAAAAAGTGTTGCACCTGCCCCTATTCAGAGCTGCATCTGTGTAGCTCTCCATGACAGCAGCCTACTCATCCTCTTTCTGCTTTGTTTCATGAGAGAGGGCAATAAGGGAGAAAGATGGGGGAGAAGTAAATCAAATGTCAATCAAAGGTTCTTATTGAGCGCCTCAGAAGTCATTTACCTGTGACTTGTCAAAAGTAGCACTGGATTTTTGTTTCTCTTCCTGCATGGACAAAAAGGAGAAAATTGCAGAAGTGGGAATTTCCATTTGTGGTTCACAAAAATGTGGGCAACTTGCAAACAGTGCAAGTCTTGGGCTGTTCTGGTAGTTTATTTACACAGAAAGATGGCCCTGGGTTTAAGGTACAAAAGTAAAAACTGGAGGAAACAGAACTCCTGTCTCAGAAGCTGCTTATCTTTCTTGGGGAGATAATATAGGTGATTTAAATTCTATCTGCAGAACTGCCAGAGTACATTTATCCTTTATAGTGGCATAGTGAGACTAATTTTATTAATCCTTCGAAGTGCTTAGAGGGCAGCTGTGTTAGATGTACAAAATATTAGTACTTGCAAATGTTCTAGACACCAAAACACATAAGAATAGGGTAGTGGAAATGATACTGCAGGCTGCATACTGAAAACGGTGGGAGTGCTAATTGGTAATAAGAATATTAATTCACATCAGATAGTCCACACTGGCATATGACTGTTTGACTGTTATAAATGTTATCATTTAATTGCTATTAGTTGGTGGGTCTGAGGATGTTCTACAGACTGGTAAGATTAGATCTGGTGTGCATGAAAGGGATAGGCAATATCTTGCCTAATACAGATATGTCCCTAATTTTTTCCCATTACGAAAATAACAGAGCTTCAGAAAGATTGACACTTTATGTAAAATGTTGGAATCACCTTGCATTTGTTCTTTTTAATATCATACATGTGATGAGATGAAAAAGACCCACCTATTTGACAGTTTCAATAAAAATTGGGTTCCCCTCCAGCTAGTATTGTCCTCATATGAATACGTTTGGAACAAGAGAGCTCCTATAAGTAAGCTGAATGAAGTTTTTAGAAGGCTGATAGTCTTAAAATTTTGTTTATTAAGTTGTTAGTAGTAATCTATTACATTATGTGCAAAAAGTGTGAAATTTTAGGATAAAAAATCTTTATCATTGAATTCTAAGTAACATTTCATTACCAGTTTTTCTTTCTTTTGAAGTCTATTTTCCTTCCCCTCAAATCACAATAGGAAAAAACTACTTCATTAATGTTTAATGGGGAATGAAACTGAAGTTCAAATAATAATGAAAATTCTATTAAGAAAATTGCTGGTTTCATTCCCCCCATTTTCCTGTCACCCAGGTGGATGAGAGGCTAGGAACAGGCAGAAGGGTAAAGATGTCACATTGTGGCAAATAAGCCATGGTTTCATCTTACTAATGACTCCATAGAAACAAACGAACAAAACCAAACCCAAAACTAAACCTCAAACCTATATGAGTTGTTCCTATTTGTTTGCAATAGAAGCTTAGAGCTGAAGCTTAGCTTAGAAGTAAAATGAAGATACAACTTCTGTCTGAAAAGCAAGAATATCACTAAACAGATGAAATTGCCTGTGAGACATGTTCAAATTCTGTTACAACACTATTTTCTGCACCTAAATCTATCTATAAGATTCCTGTACCTATTAGAGCATGATAACAATGTTTCAGTTAATCAGTCAAAATTTAATTTTAGTAAAACAATTAAGATGGAGAAAAAAAACAACTAAATTTAAATGTGTCTCAGTAGAAGGATTATAGGTATGATGTGATGACCCACCTCATAAAGCATGAACATTTTTTTGAGAACAGCAGAAAAATAATAACTGGCAGGAAAGCGACATGGCAAAGAGTAGTAGAAGATACCCAAATTGGTGATAATCACCAAATGGCTGATGAGCTATGGCCCCACCTGCAAGGAAATCTTAACAGGGAGAGAAAAAGCCAAATCAAAAGTTTGCTTGTTAGCCAATTTGTATGGCTTGGTGCAGCAGTTCAGTAATGGTAGTTTGACTGATGTATATGTGGTAGACTCACAGGAGCAAGATTAGTTTTCTGATGCAAAGTTTAGTCTCTACTGGAAAGTAGCTGGCTTTCTACTGCCAAATTCCCATGTATTTAGGCTCTGTGATACGGGGACTGAGAGAATCTGGGCTGTGGGACTCCTGCAAACAGCAAGGACTACATTTGAAGAGGGGAGCTTGAAGAAGACTTCTGGGTGGGTTGGAAGGCAGTGTTCCTCACAATTATAATGTGGAGGCAGTTATACTGTGGTCATTTCCATGGGAAAGATCTTGGCCATGTAGGAGATGATCCTGCCCTAATTGCAGATCATTCCAGTTGGGGGTTGTGCTAGCATGAGAAAAGTACTCCCTGAGCTACAGGTTCTTTCTTGGGTGGTCTTCTTCCTTCTATTCCATTATTATTATTTAGAGTATGCTACGTACTTATGATTTGGGGAAATTATAGGTTGTTCAAAATTTAAGCCAACTTTTGTTTGTTCCTGAAGAGACAAGTTAGCTCCAGAACAGAAGATGGCTATCCCTGATCTAAGCAATCAAGGTTAAAGGACAAACATTATTTGAAGCTATTTTTTTCTGGGTAGATAAACTGCATACTTGCATTTGTCTTTTTCAATTCCATGTGGTGATACTAAGGGAGGAAGAAATTCTGTCTTGCCATTATATTCACATCAGCTTGCATATATTAAGTGTTTCCAGCAGAGAAAGATGCCAGATACTATTTCTTTAGCATTTTGTCCATTCCCAGTCAAATTGGGGTATTTTTTTCCCTACTAAGAAGGTAAAGATTTTTCTTAAACTCTCTTATTTAATTCTTCAGAAAAACAAATTAATTCAGTGTCCCTTTCAAGGAGCTTTTACAGTAAGCTTCTACAGAAACATTTGTTTTCTCTTTCTTTTGGGAAAGAATTGTATTTGAATTGTAAAATTCTGCCTGTGCAAAAAGGGATCCATCAGCAGTGCCTTAAAAAAATTTGTTTGATCAAATGAAAATCACTGAACTATTATTTAACCTGAAAATGTTCTTCTTTATCACTAGATTTTCCATGGGGGAGAAGGGAGTAGAGAGACAGAAGATTAACTGGGTGTTTCAAGTAAAGTGTGCAGTTCAATGCTATGATAAGTCAGGAGAATGTAGCTGTGGGTGAAGCTTCAAGGTTGTCAGAAGTAAAAGAAATAGCTGGTTTTCTCACTGTTTGTCCTGTCTGCAGCTGTCAGCTTCCCTCCAGCCCCTTAAAGAGTCTGTAAAGTGAAAAGGCCTAGACAGAAATGGTTTACTCTTTTCAGGAATTACATTCTTTCTTAAATGTGGCTCTTGCAGATGTAGTTGCATTGTTACTTAAGGTCAGCTGGTTTTAGCTAAAGTTCTTAAAGGTGTCCACTGATGTAGGCTCCTTAGTTTTTGCTACTTAACATAAGATATGAAAAAGAATGTTATTTTGAGTGCAAAATATCAATACTTACTCCAAGTCAGGTCTCTTAAGAATAGCTGGTACCTAAAACTAAAGGTTGCTCAAATGCCACTGGTACCTATCTCCTGTACAAAAAGAAATGCTGCTCTTCAGAGCAGTTAGCTTTAGTACATAACAAAGCTTTGTATGGAAGTTTAATGTTTGAAAATTACAAATAGAGCAATCAGCTAAGGTGCTTAAGATTAAAATATCAAGAGTTTGTTGCATTTTAGTTATTTTATGCCTTTTTCTTTGGGGGCTGGTCTGTAAGACAGATTTTCAAAGGATTCCAAAGTATTTCTAGTACTTACTATGAAACCCATTACTCATTTGAATGTACAAAAGTGCTTAATATCAGTGAAAAGAATTCTCTGTGCCATGTTGTTGATGACAAAATAGAAAAAAAATACTGTAGTTTTAGTATGTATTTATAGAAATTAAATCTTTATGGAAATTAGCTGCACGATTTGCAAAGCATGTGAAGAAACAGAGTTGCCTGAAAAAAGAATTTGCGTATTGTACACTGTCCATAAAATCCACACCCAAACATACAAAGAGGTAAAAATGGTACCTACACATTTTAGTACATTACATTTCCTCTTCCTTTGGAAGACTTGAAGTCCTTCTATACTGTAGTTTGTATGTTTTTCCTGTTTTGTAAAGCCACCATAGTATGCAAATTGCTCTCAAACTTTACTGAATAAATTTATCAGCTGAAATATAAGACATAGCTAGAAATGTCCATATAACCTTGGTTTGTCTGACAGTGTACTGATTCTTACAGCAGTTCACCAAAATATATTAATCAAGTAAATTTCAATTTTCCTAGAAGTTCTGATGCCTTGCTTAAAACAAGTTTTTAGCATGTGTTTTTTGGAGACACTTAGGCATACTGCACTTCATAATAAATATTTTGAGAAGTGTAACTTCAGCTGGAACAATTTCCTGTTATGGTCTTAAATAAAATTTGTCTGATGTTGTCCTGGGTTCAGCAATAGCAGTCAGTTTTTTGCCTTCTTAGTAGCTGGTGCAGCTGCGTTCTGACTCAACTTGGGAACAGAACTGATAACAGAGATGTTTTTAGTTACTGCTCGAATGTTTTGTTCTGACCAAGGACTTTGTGAGTCTCATGCTCTGCCACGGAGGAGGGGAGGCCGGGAGGAAGCAGGGACAGGACACCTGACCCAAGCTAGCCAAAGAGGTATTCCATACCACAGCACGTCATGGTCAGGATGTAACTGGGAGTTACCTGGAAGGGCTTGTGCTCTCTGGGGTGTTGGAGGAGGGATTCGGTTGGTGGTTGGTGGGGTATCATGAGTTATCTGTCGGTGGTTGGTGAGATGCTGTATTCTTTTCCCTTGTTATTTCCTTTATTATTATTGGTGGTAGCCGTAGTGATTTGTGTTATACCTTAGTTACTAAACTGTTCTTATCTCAACCTGTGGGAGTTGCATTCTTTTGATTCTCCTCTCCATCCCTCTGGAAGCAGGGGAGGGCAAGAAAGGGGGGTTGAGTGAGTGAACAAGCTGCGTGGCTGGGTTTAAAACATGACAGATGTGCACATGTGCTTATCTTTGCACATATGCTTGGGTTCATTATTGCTTACCTCTGGCATTTTCGTTGCTGGAGAAATAAAATCCGAGAGTCATTTAAAGCGTGTACTTCAAGATGAAAGCAGCCATACTCAACAGGATTGCTTTCTTGAGGGTCTTATTTTTTGGAACATGATACATAAATTCAGAATTATGTATCCGACACTCAATTCAGCAACTAAAAATATTTTTCACATTTATAATATAGTAATATTGTGATTGTAAGTGCTGTAGTAATAGCAATTATTTCCTTTAAAAAAAGACAGAGATTATCTAGTATTCCTTTATTATACAGCCAGAAGTAAATGTGATAATCTACCATCCTTACTGCCAGTGTCTTTATCTAGGAGTTTTAGATATAGCTAGAACTAACAGTTTAGGTTTTTTTAAGTGGTGCTAAAGTGGTGTCATGCCCTCAGATATGTAGGAGCATCATCTCAACAAACTTCAAGTTTGGAATGAATAGCCATCACATGGCAACTAGGCAGCCAGGATATTGTGCATCTGCCAAATGTGTGTATAGTGATAAATGTCTGCTAAAAGAAAGTACAGACCTGTGATCACCAAAGCAGTGTTTGATGAATATCAAGACCACTCTGTTTGTACTTAAAAGATAAATCTGTTTAACCTTTCTGATAAGGATGAAGCTGCAACCCAATATTTTTAAAAAAGGTCATATTCCTTTTTTAATTGGTGAAAAGTTGCATAATTAATAGGTATTTGGAATACACTATTATTTGAGTAATGCCCAACGTGTGTTACACCCTGGGAACATAATTATACAAATAGAAGTCTGTCAAATCATCATTAATTTCTAGAGATTTCCAAACCCCAAAATTAGGTTCAAGAAGTGCTTGGCATAACAATCTAAATGAGCATAAATTGTTTTCATTTCATCCTGATTTAGTCAGATAACTGACTGAGAAAAACGGATTTTTGCCTTTTCGTTTTGTTTTTGTTGGTTTTGTTTGTTTGTTTGTTTTTCCAAAATTGTATCATTAGAGGTTACTTCCTGATGCATTTGTTGACACATGGCAGATTGGCCATTGTATTTTGATCCTTTGGTTATTATGAGTTTAATAACTAAGGTTATGTAGCATTAATGCATTTTTTTTTTGGGGGGGGTGAAATTAGAAATATAATTTCAATCTATAAGTGGTTTGTGTAGCAGAATTATCAAGTGGGTTTCTTTATATGAACTTTTNGGTTATGTAGCATTAATGCATTTTTTTTTTTGGGGGGGGTGAAATTAGAAATATAATTTCAATCTATAAGTGGTTTGTGTAGCAGAATTATCAAGTGGGTTTCTTTATATGAACTTTTAGAAACAACTGAGTTGTAGCTTAAGTAAAATCAAAGTTTTATGCTTGATCATAGACTTGGATTTTTAGAAATCAGTTGTCATCTGTCTCACTAGCAGGGTGTAATCCAGAGCATCCCTCACTGTGAGGTGGCACTGCACTCAATCTGTTCTGCATAATATTCTCCCTCAAGAGCTTTACAGAAACCTATTCCACTTACAGCATGAGTAGGTCCCTGAATCCTCCTTGCCTTCTGATGAGGGGTACCTCTTTAAGAAAATAAGCTTTACAAGGTGAAAGCTCATAGATCCATGTTGAAACAACCAGAAATTTTCTTGGCCTGACTTTCTGAACCCAAATTCAGTATCTTTTTTAATATCTTACCCTTTTTATTAAAATAAAAGTCATCACACTTTTTCTGAGAGGGAAAAGAAACAATTATACCAGCCTCGGGTGTGGGCTTTGAGATCTGGAATCCCTAAATAAGGCATATAGTCTCCCCTGCTTACTGTTTTTGAGGTTATTTCTGGGTTTGGAACTTGAATTCACATTGATTTTGTTTTCTGGACAGACTAATATTAGTCCTTTTCTTTAGTACTAGGTTTTTCTGGCTTTCAGCAGTGGAAAGCTTGAAAAGGGGATAAATGAGGTGTAATTTCTTTCTTGGTTCCTAGGCTGCACATTTCAGTGCTATCGTCTGACTAGCTAGTGGCTTTTCAACCATTCTGTGCTTAAAAATAAACCAGATATCATGTTAGCATAATTTTGCTTGCATTAAAATGAAAAAAATGTAATACTTATTTTTCTATCATCATGAGGATGATGTCAGTGTAAAAATAATATCTGGTATCTAATTTTTATTATTTTATGAAGCTTAGAGTAAATTTTTATTTTCTGTCAAATCTATCTCAGGATATGCACATTCCTCCATTAAATTGCATTCATTATGATTACCATCCTGTTGCTACTGAAACAGGTACCATGCAAAGTTATAAAACACTTATCAAATCTTAACTAGAGCAGCTTGTATGAGATGGTGACCCATCCTTTCTGTCTTAAGAGAATGAGTACAATGCATGGCTATTTTAAGACATGGGTTGAATTGAAGAGGCATAGGTGAAGTATTCTGCCAGGCATGTGTGGGCTGTCTTTTATCTGAATTCAGAGACTGAAAATGATACACATTGTGATCATAGCGTTGTCTGGGGAACAGAAAAACAGACTAAAAAGTATTAGGTGTTTTTGCCTACTTGATTTGCCATCAACCCCCACTTTTTTCACCCTGTATCCAGAGGTGTGGCCTCCTCATTGCCTCATTTGCTCTGGCCCTTTATTTTCTATCTGTAATTCTCAGCTTCCTATGGTGGGAAATGATCCTTAGCTTATGTTCCTGTCCAGATGCACTGTCTACTCAAGGTCCAGCTGATCTTTGAGTTTTTTTTCTAACTCATTAAAGTCTTGTCTCTTTCAGTCTGTAACATCAAACTCTTCTACCTTTTCTGTTTTTCCAGTGATTTGAGTCTTTTTTTTCCTGCTGGAGCATCAGTTTTCCAGTGGGCTGCCTCATTAAAAACTATTGAATACTCAGAATTTTCCAACTGTGGCCAGTTCTTGATGTAACCCTGGCTTTATTCCTTAGGGCATTATTTCTTCTAGATGATTTCCACAGGATTGCTTTTCTTTCCAAGGCAAGAATAAAAGATGAATACTGCATTCAGTCTTTCAGCAGATTACTTTCTTACCCTTCAAAATTTTGGACATTTGATAAAATATTCAATTTTGGTTCTCTTACAAGAAAATTATGCTTATACACAATATGGCACTATTTACTGAGTCTGTTCTGGTGTTGATTATTATGAATTGTATCAGGAAAAAAAGTAAATTCAGATTTTCTGTGGCACTTACTCTCTTTTTTTCCCCTTTTAATTGTAGTTTTCATCAAAAGCCACAAACTTTTCTTATGCTATTTTTGGTATCTTCCTTTAGCTTAATTCTTCTCTTATGATTTTCCTTATCTTTCTTTTATCACATCCTCTTCTTTCCTTTGTGTCTTATTTAATCCATTCTATTTCACTACTTATTTACTCCCTTTTTTTCACAGCTTGTCCTCCCTTCTTGTGACTAGGGGTTTGATTGTGCCACCATAAACACAAGCTCAGGCACTTCATTAGGCTTTCTGGGAAGCTGGATCTGATAAGAGATGGGGAAAGCATTGGTTTCAAAGTGAGGTTAACACTTTCTCAACCCAATTTCAACCAGCAGAGAATGGCAGCCTCTTGAAGGCCCTGGTTAAGAAACCGTAAAAGCCTTGACTGTGTTAATGTGTAGGCAGCCTTTAGCAACTGCTTGTGGAGCTGATTAAGGATTTAGGGCATAGAAACAGCTAGTCTGATACAGCATGCACTCCTGCATGAGGGAACAGCATGCCTGTGGGTAACCAAAGACCCAGTGTGACTGATGTCCAGAGAAAGATAATATAGATCTCTGTCTAATTGTATGACTAATAATATGGAATACCTTCAGGTAGGATAGGTAAAAATCAGTAGATGAAAAGAGGGGATAAGAGTAAATCCAAAGGGCAGTACTTACTTGTGCATCTTTTGTCACCTATATCCATTAAGAAACTGCTTAGACACTTTTTCTTTGGTAGAATTGCAGGCTTTCAGTTACAGCCACTGGAAAGGTTTCTGTACTTGATGTCTGCATTCAAATGCATAAATTTGCATTGTGTAGAATGGGTTATGCTCTCTAGAAATAAGCTGGTTTACATATATTGTTCAGTTGTGTCATATATTGAATATATATTGGCACCTTCTTTAGCATTGAGAAAGGTGATTGTCATGGTTAAACCCAGCCATGCAGGTCGTTCACTCACTCAACCCACCTTTCTTGCCCTCCCCTGCTTCCAGAGGGATGGGGAGGAGAATCAAAAGAATGCAACTCCCACAGGTTGAGATAAGAACAGTTTAGTAACTAAGGTATAACACAAACCACTACTGCTACCACCAATAATAATAATGATAAAGGAAATAACAAGGGAAAAGAATACAACATCTCACNCCCACAGGTTGAGATAAGAACAGTTTAGTAACCAAGGTATAACACAAACCACTACTGCTACCACCAATAATAATAATGATAAAGGAAATAACAAGGGAAAAGAATACAACATCTCACCAACCACCAATAGATAACTCACGATACCCCACCAACCACCAACCGAATCCCTCCTCCAACACCCCAGAGAGAGAACTAGCCCTTCCGGATCCCTCCCAGTTACATCCTGGGCATGACATGCTATGGTATGGAATACTTCTTTGGTCAGTTTGGGTCCTGTCCCTGCTTCCTCCCAGCCTCCCCTCCTCCGTGGCAGAGCATGAGGCTCACAAGTCCTTGGTCAGGGCAAACATTGCTTAGCAACAACTAAAAACAACAGTCTTATCAGCCTTGTTCCTGGGTTAAGTCAAAACACCGGCTACTAAGAAGGCGAAAAACTGACTGCTATTGCTGAACCCAGGACAGTGATGCAGCCAGCAGACTTCTTGTGCAGCAGATGATCAGCATATACTTCTGCTTTGAATTTGATTTACTTTTGGTGACTGGAAGTTTAATGCTATTTGATCTTCTTCATACTTATTGAATATATACTACTTTTAATGGACTATATTACAAAGGCTAATAGCATTCCTAAAGTATTTTACAATAGTTGATTTGTACCAGTGCAAACTGATTTTCCTTGTTGTGAGGTTTAGTAGAAAAATGACAGTACGGTTTAATAATTCATCTGGTGTTTTATGAAGACTGAAATAATTTCATCCTTTTGTTGACAGGTCAGGCTACATATCAACACCATTAAAAGCTGTAGGGATGAGAGTAAAAAAATTATAAACCAGCCAGGCAGTAAGATTACTAGCAGAACACATATTGCTCTTGTAGAGAGTAAAATAGGGGTTGCCTAGATCGATCCTTATGATACCATAAAGCATTGTGTCTCTCCCATGTGCTGCTGCTTTTCATTGAATCAAGAAAATGTATGCCTGTGTTTTAATGGAGAAATTCTGCTCTGGGGTTTTCATTCTATTCGATATCTCTGCAAAATCAGTCTGGCTTTTCCTGTTCTCTGAAGTCTAATCTCATCTCTCTGCAGGATATAAAAAATTACTGCTCACTGCTGTAGGTGTATAACACAGGCTCACTGGTTTGCATAGTCCCATTAATTTTCATAACATCTTGTAGTAGGTACTAAGCCTATTTTTACTGGTTGGGAAAATATGTAGGACAAATCTTCCATATCCATGCAACTATGGAAATATATAGAGGATGAGAATCTAGTTCCATGAGAATTGTGGCAATGGTCTTTTGGAGAAGGGGGTGGAAGTTGAATTCTGTGCAAAAGTAATTATTTTGCTAGTAATAACGTATGCAGCACTGTTCACCTGGGCAGGATCTGTTTCTGTGTACATGGAAGGAAGGCTGTGCCACATCATTACTGGTACTGCATCTGAATGCTACACCTGTATCTATTATGTGTACAGGCAAACTCATTTAACCTTAAAAATTGTTGAGTTTTCAACAACAACAACAACAAGATGAAATTCATGACTTCTGCTTGATTCTGTTTTACTTAAGCTTATTAAAATGACAGTTTTCTAATGTTTTGCAGTTGGGTCCAAAGTGCAAGCATGTCCCATACTGGATGTAACTGGCTTATTATTATAGATTACAGATATGTTAATGTTTTCTTAGTCATCTGCTTGAGTTCTTGTTTTATATATGTCAGACAGAAAAAAACAAAGCATTATCTTATTGTACTATAGATGAAATATTCTTCAGAAGCACCTTTTAATGTGATAAAACTTTCTGTAAAAATGAGTAATTTCATCAACAATGACAGTAAATTCTGATGTTTGCTTCAAAGACTTAACCTGTAAGATAGTGCTTAGTACCATCTTCAAAGATCAGGACTTTGTTAGGACAGGTGTTTAATCATATTTATAGAAAGGGAAGTCATTGCTATCCCTAGTTTATAGCCTTAATTAAACTGCTTATCGGTAACTTGAAAGGTGCTGAAGGGCAGTATCTGCAGGTCTTCAATGTTTTCCAAGTAATTTTTTAATAGGCTTTTTTATTTTGTTATAGGATTTCCACACATTTAAATTGCGGGGGGGGGGGGGGGGGG